>WIGM01000510.1:0-32494 GCA_014235935.1 Colletotrichum musicola | reverse complement strand
GTCCCAAGACCTCGCGAGACCCTCAGCACCGGGCGCCCGCCTATCACCATGTTTCTTGGCGGTCTCCGCCCATCATCAACCGGTTGCCACGCTGCCGTGCCATGCCCGCGATTGTCTCTCGCCAAGCCTGCGGCCTCACCACCTTTTTTGCCCTCGTCATTGCCAATTGGTGCCGATTCCACCGCCGCGCCCAAAAAGGGCCCCTTCCCTTATGGACACTCCAGCGGGACAGGCGGAGCACAAGAAGAAAGCCCATTCCACCAAAAAGCGAATCCATCACCCATTTTCGCCCCGTTCCCACCACCGCCCATCTCCTAGGACTCCTCCTCCAGCTTTCCTCCAGCTCTCCTCCAGCTCCTCCTCTCCACCGCTGCGCTCTGTCCTGTCGTCCGTCATCGTCGTCGTCCATCGTCGTCTCGCTTCGACCTTGTCCGTCTCTCTCTCTCTCTCTCTCTTTCTCTCTACCTACTCCGCCCGTTGTACTCCGTATACATCGCGGATATTCCCATTACATACAAAATCCCGTGCGACCTTGCGGATCCCGAGCAACAATCTACAAAAGAGAACAAGCGCAGCCCGATGCCCCTCCATCTCGAGTTCGTATGACGCGTTGCGAGACACCCAGCCGGCAAACATCCGCTCCTCTCCTGCTCCTGCTGGGTCCCCTTCTCCCGCTCGCTCCCTTGCTGTCGCTTATTACTTGAGGCCCGGCAAGGTACGGCGGCCTGACGCCGAGAAGCTTGCGCGCGACACTTGGCTCGTCTCCGTCTGCCCGTCTTTTTTTTCTTTTAATTCCCTTTCCGTCGGCTCCTCCCCCCTTCCGACGACACTCTCTCGACTATCCAGACAGACGCGCCCGACTTCACCAAAGTCTAGTCTCCGCGACCGGTCGACCTTTCGACGTCTGGACGATCTCGACCTCTTCATCCCAAGATAATTGATGGTTGTCAACACAGACCATCAGTAGTACGGCACTTGCAGGCCACGGCCGACGGCGTTGTCCCGCCCACAGTTTGCGACCGCTTTCGGCACTCGACCCACACCACCACACACGATGTTATTCGCAACCACACAACGGCTGTTGTTGACGGCCATCACGACAACATCATTACTCTTCGCATCACCAGCCTCGGCCGTCGCCATCGAACCGCGACAGGGCCCCGGCCCTGTCAGGGATTGGATCACCATCGACTCCCACGGTCAGCCCAAGACCATCACCCCGTCCGTCGTCACCACCGATGGCGCCACCACCACCCTGAGCCCGCCGCCGTACTCCCTGACCGGCAGCGTCTTCACCGTCACCGCCACAAATGGTGCCGTGATCACGAGCACCGGCGTTCCTCCGCCGCCCCAGGCAAGCAACACCATGGGCTTCGGCGGCGTCTTCTCCGTATGCCACAACAACCCCGGACCCGACGGCCCCTTCTGCCAGCCCCGACGGGGTAGCACTCTGCACGTGGAGACGACGTACTACAGTAAGCTTAAATTCACCCCATCCGAATCGCGGAATTCCTCCCCCCCCCCCCCGACTAACCTTTTCCGCCCGCAGTTACATGGGACACGTCCTTCTTCGCCGACCCTACCACCCCGATTGGCATCGTCGGCTACGACATCAGCAACACCGGCAACATGGACGCCGCCCCCGCCTTCTCCGTCACCAACATCCGCGGCGGCGACGGATGGGTCTATTGGACCCCGAGCTTCAACGACCTCGAGGGCAAGGACTCCAACAGCATGACCCTCATCCTCATGTACAGCGACCCCATCACCGAGGAGCAAAAGAACGTCACCGGCCCCGTCTTCACGATCGTCCCCTCCCTCGATGCCAACGCCAACTCCAATTCGAGCCCCAACCTGCTCGCTATCCTGCTACCCGTTATCCTCATCACCCTCGCCATTGTCGCCGTGATGCTGTGGCTCTACTACCGCCGTCGGCGTCGCCATGCGGCTGCCGCTTCCGCTGCTGCGGCCAAATACCACGAAACTGTTGCAGGCCCACCACCAAAGACCCGCGGGTCAAGTCGGAAGACGCAAGCGGATATCGGGCTTGGGCCGACGAGTCCGCCCGCATCACCCGGGACGAACGTGTTCCAGGAGGAGGTGCGTAGGCAGGAGAAGGAAAGAGAGTGATTGTGTGTTCCTGAATGACTGATGGTTTCATGATTACAAAAGGGACTGTCCGATGGTAAGCGACCACATCGGACCTGAAGCGACCTCGCCTGGTGATGGCTTTCCGGCGGTGCGCTCGAAACCCCTACGGGGGATTAATGACCAGATATGACGAATCAAAAGAGGATGGCAAACATCCATTTCACGTTCAACCACTTCCGCTTTCCATTGTGCAGGTGCAGGTGATGTGAGGGCCCACAGGAGAGTATGTGATGAGATGCCGGCGGCAGAGAATCGCTCTACGTAAAGGGAGCAAGAACATTCAGAGGCCGACCCAAAGTCATACTGACAATGTGTTATTGGCATAGTCAGGTATATTGGCATAGTCAGGTATATTGGCGTAGTCAGGTAGGGCGTCAAGCTCAGGTGAGCGTTGTGAAGGACGACGATGTTATTGACGCAGCCGAGGCAGACACCTGCTCCTCGATAAACTCCAAGACAACCTTCACAAACCCCTCGGGATTCTCCTCGGCCACATAATGCCCGCTCTCCGGAACCTCGACGACCCGAAACGTCCCCTCCCGATGCACCTCCCCAAACATCTCCGCCGCATCAAGCCGATGCCGACTCTCACCACCGCTGACACCGAGCGTCCGGACCGCACACTTACCCTTCTCCCTCGCCCACGCCTCATTCTCCTCGGCATCTTTGGGAAAAGCAGCATACACCGCAAAAGCGCACCGCAGCGCCCCGGGGCGGCGGTACATATCCACGTCCCAGGCCGCGTCCGCCCTCGAGATGGCATCGCGACGATGCGACAGCCCGTCGAACAAGTGATTCAGGTACGCCTCCTCCCGCCCAGAGACCAGCGCCTCGGGCAGGTCCGGGACGCAGTGGAATACGAAGTGGAACTGCCGCGTCGCGTGCGTCGCCCGGTCCTCGAGGTGGGCGCGCGTCCCCGGGAGGGGGCACTCGCCCCAGACAGACGAGCGAGGCCACGCGCGCGGGGTGGCGGGTCGCGAGGGCGTGGGCTAGCATGCCGCCTATGTCGTGGCCCACGACGTGCACCGGTTTGGAGACGGAGAGGTGGTCGAGGAGGAGGAGGATGTCGTTTGCCATTGTGGTCTTGCGGAAGTCAGCGGAAGGTTTGGAGGAGAGGCCTGCGCCGCGGTAGTCGGGGGCTATGACGCGGTATCTGGACGGTGTCAGTCTTGTTTTCTGAGTGAAAGGGTAAACTCGCCCTGCGGAAACTAGAGGCCGGATGACTTTGCGGAATTGGCAGGACGTCTGGGGGAAGCCGTGGAGCAGGACGATGACGCCCTTGGTCTCCCCTTGGGGAGGTTGCTCGTCGATGTAGGGCCATCTTCGAGGGCGGCGTTCTTGTAGGAAAAGTTCATCTTAGGCGCAGGGAAGGAGAGAAGTTGCATGTTCTGCGGGAATAAGCTGGCATCATGCGGCAGCTGGGTATTTCGCTTTATAGTACTTCGGTCCCGAGGGCCCGGTGCAGACCCCCGCACGATGACGCTCGACTTTGATCGTGGCCGATGGGTGCTGTGGGAGGATCTTGGTTTCCTATCATTCAGCAAACTGATGGCATCAGTGACATGGTAGTCAGTTGAACACTGATGGAAAAGCGGTCGTCTGCTTCGAAGGCGGTTGAGTGGGTTGAATCGAGATATCGTCGTCGTCAACCACATGATTGGGAATCCCGAGGAACGAGATTAAATTGTTTGAATCAAGAATCAGATAATTTAGTCTCAGCAAGGAAGTATCCGTTGGCATGCAACATAATCACAACGCATCTTTCGACATCGCAAATTCAACTCCCTGTTGATATGCAAAGATGAGGTCTGGGTCCTCTCAAACCTTCCCTGAAATACACGGCAACAGATCCCGAAGCAACCGCTGGCCCTTATGAATCAAAGCTTTGCAAAAAGCTTCTTTCCCCCATCCAGCGAACACACCCCATCCGTCATCCTGACCATCTCCTTCCTGAGAATCTTGCCCGTCGCGTTCCTCGGCAGCCTCTCGACGGCCCACACGCCGCCCCGGAGCTTCTTGTACCCGCTCACCTGCGCGTCCACGCTCCCCTGTATCTCCCTCAGCCGCCGGCGCATCTCCTCCCTCCGCATCATGTCGCCGTCCCTCAGCACCACCCACGCCGTCGGGACCTCGGTCAGCTGGCTCTCGTCCCAGAGGGCGCCGGCCCCGGACTCGCGGACGAAGGGGTGCGAGTTGAGGATCTGCTCCAGCTCGGACGGGCTCACCTGGAAGCCCTTGTACTTGATCAGGTCCTTTGTCCTGCCGACGATGAAGAGCCGCCCATGGGCGTCTATTCGGCACACGTCCCCTGTGTTGTACCACCCTTCCACGGGGAAAGCTTCCTTGTTGGCTTCCGGGTTGAAAGCATAGCCGCGGGTGATGTTTGGTCCTCGAAGCCACAGCTCCCCAGGACCTCCCAGGGGCGCATCCTCCGTCGTGCCCTCCCTCTTGAGCGCGGCTTCGATCCCAGGCAAAAGCCTCCCCGTCGACCCCTCGGGGAGGACCTCGTCAAACTCCTGGTGCGCGACATACCCTGCCGCCTCCGTCATGCCGTACGCCTGGACGAGCCTCCACGGCGCCCGCGCGAGTAACTTCCTTAGCTGTTCGGGCTTCAGGGGCGCACCTCCAATCGTAATCACCTTCGCACTCGAGAAGTCGTGCCGCTCCGTGACGTCCGAGTCCGCGAGCGCGAGGACCACGCTCGGCACGCCCTGGAACGCCGTCGCCTGCGCGGAGCCGACGAGCTGCGCGAACCGCTCGAGGTGGTACTGCGGCATGGCGTGGTGGAACATCCCCGTGTACGGGCCGAGGAAGAGCGGCATCGTGGTCATGGCGATGTGCGCCCAGGGGGTGAAGGCCACGGTGCGGGAGGCGGGGTTGAACATTTGCCGCTTCGCGTCGAGGGATACGAGTTGCAGGACGTTGGCGACGAAGTTGCGGTGCGTGAGCTCGACGCCCTTTGGTTTTCCGGTCGTTCCGGAGGAGAGGTGTATTGATGCTAGCCTGGTGGACGTGTCTGGCCAGTGCGGGATGGGGAGCCGGTTTGTAGACATGAAGTCGTCTGGTATGTGTCTCACTCCCGCTACCGGCTTGATGATGGATAATAACGTCGGAGGTTCCCATTGCACACCTTGCGCTGCCAGCTCTTCCCTCGCAAGATCCACCGCCTCCCGGACCGTCTCCATTACGGGCCCGTAGGCCACGATGAAGCGCGGCCGTGAGACGGCGAGGGCGTGGCCGATCTCGGATGCCTTAAGAACATGGTTTACCGGCGCTACGACACCGCCAGTCCACAAGATTGCGTGGAAAATCTCGAGAAACTCGACGCTGTTGGGCAGCACTATGGCCCAGCGGGAATGGTCCGGCGGGCTCAGAGCGTCCGTCAGCCCCTTTCCGACCCTTCCGGAAC
Source organism: Colletotrichum musicola (assembly GCA_014235935.1). NCBI lineage: Eukaryota > Fungi > Ascomycota > Sordariomycetes > Glomerellales > Glomerellaceae > Colletotrichum > Colletotrichum musicola. The sequence goes on along the minus strand of WIGM01000510.1, from coordinate 26,934 downwards.
GGTCCCGAAGCTCGCCGAGCGTGATGCTGCGGTTCGTGAGGCTGTCGGCGGCGATGATGTGTGATTCCGGCAGCGGTGTGGCCGTAGAGTGAAGCAGCTCGGTCAGATTCAGGTCTCGAGGTATGCTGATCGGCTTTGAAGCGTATATTCTCATCGTTGTTGCGGTGGTCGTTGCATTGCTTTTTGAGTTTCGCTCTGCTTGAGTCCGGACGAACTAGGGCGACGTAGAGCAGTCGAGAGATGCTAGGATCAGCTCAAGAACTCGTTCTGCTGCGCCAGATTCTCGGTACCGTAACCAGAAGGGCTGGGGAAGAGTATCAAATCTCGAATGGCTGCCGTCTGATGTCTCGTCAGCTTAGTCAAGGAGACAATACTCTGACTGATGGTTGTTATCCGGACTTCCGGCCTGGGACGGCGCGGCTCTGCATTATTACGTACGACGAGGAAGAGAGGAGGGGAGAAGGGCGGAGAACCTAGGAGCATGTCGGCGGCTGAAGTGGCGGTTGAAGGCTTCTGGGTGTCACATCGGACAGATCGACGTCAGGAGGGGAAGTGTTCGGCGACGCGCAGGGAATCGAGAAAAGTCCGCATGAAGCCAAGCTGCCGAATCACAGGTCTCCGGTCGCACTCGGGGACCTCCCCGTCTACATGGACGAGAACCTCCGGCGGTGATCCTTGTGTGTTTCCGAGGTGCAAACGTCAAAACGCAAAGCCGGTGCTCGAGCGGTGCCGTCCTCGGCAATAGAGCATCAGACAGGGCTGATACGGCAGAAGCAGCTCCATGATAACCTCGTTATCGCAAACAAGCAGTCCTTATTTGTGTTTCTGAACACGAGGCTCTGTTGCTCGTCATCGACTATCTTACGATGGTCCCCCGACGCCCGATACGCATTGGCAACTGCTCGGGCGCGATCAACGATGGCATCGACCAGATATACCGCCTCGCCAAGTACGGCAACGTCGACGCCATCTCGGCCGACTACCTCGCCGAGTTCAACATCGCGTGGAAGGCCATTGAGCTGCAGACGCGGCCGGACCTGGGCTACGAGGCCGGCTTCCTCGAGCAGCTCGCCTGGCACGGGGGCGACGCCGCGCGCCTCGTCGCGGAAAAGCGCATCAAGATCGTCCACGACGGAGGAGCGCTCAACCCGCGGGGGCTCGCCGAGCGGACGCACGCCTACCTCGAGAACCTCGGCATCCGCGGAATCAGGGTGGCCTGGGTGAGCGGCGACGATGTGACAGCGTCTGTTAGGAGCGGCGCGCTCGGGCGAGTCATGCGTCACCTCGACCAGCCCAGCGTCGAGTTTGATCCGCGCGAGGGCGCCGAGGGAGAGCTCCTGGCCGCGAATGCGTACACTGGGTATGCGGGCATCGCGAGGGCTTTGGCGGAGGGCGCGGATATCGTCATCTGCGGCCGGTGTACGGACGCCAGCCCCGTGATGGGCCTCGCGGCGTGGTGGCACGGGTGGGAGGGCACCCGGCACGACGTCCTCGCCGCGAGCCTTGTAGCCGGACATCTCATTGAGTGCGGGCCGTACGTGACGGGTGGGAACTTCTGCGGCCAGCGGGAGGTGCCGGCCCTGCGCCGCGCCGGGTTCCCGGTCGCCGAGATCGCGGCGGACGGCGGCGTGGTGATCACGAAGCCCGAGGGGTCCAACGGGCTCGTCTCGGTCGATACGTGCAAGGCGCAGCTACTGTACGAGATCCAGGGCGCGTTCTATCTAAACCCCGACGTCATTGCCGACATCGAGGGCGCGGCATTTACTCAGGTTGCCCCGAACCGGGTAAGGTTGACGGGGGTCAAGGGCCTCCCGCCGCCGCCGACGACGAAGCTGGCCATCTGCCTGCTCGGAGGCTATCAGGCCGAGATCTCTGCGTATGCCGCGGGCCTTGACACCGACTTCAAGTTCCAGGTGCTCAAGGACCAGGTCCTGGGGCAGATCAACTTATCAGATTTTACGACGTTCAGCATCGATAGATATGGATCCGCGGCGGCCGATCCTCGCTCGCAAAAGGAATGTACCGTGCAGTTCCGGATGTTTGCCCAGTCACGCAAGAAGGAGGCGTTCGACCAGTTCAGAAAAGCCATCTTCTACAACGGCCTGCAGGGTTACTGCGGACTGCACCTCGGCATGGACTGGAGGACGATGGAGCCGCGGCCGTACGTGCGGTACTTCCCTGCCCTAATACCACAGTCCGAAGTACCACTGGCCGTGAGCTTCGTTGGCGGGCAGCAGGGCATCATTGTTGAGGCTAGGCGTGATACAGACTGCGGACCAGTTCCCCGACAGCATGACTACGACCATACGTCTACGGTTGGGCAAGTTTCTTCGTCGCCGACGACACTAAGACCGTTGGGGGATTTGGTGTTTGCTCGGAGCGGCGACAAGGGTGGGAACGCCAACGTGGGATTCTGGGTACGAGACCGGTCGGCGTGGTCCTGGCTACAGGCGTTCCTCACGAAGCGTAGAATCATCGAGCTTCTTGCCGACGACTGGGAGGACAGATATGTGGTGGAAAGGTGTGAGTTTTCAGGGCTCTGGGCGGTGCATTTCGTGATCAAGGGGATTCTACAGGACGGCGTCAGCAGCAGCAGCATTCTGGATGGCTTCGCGAAGAGCGTGGGCGAGTTTCTGCGCGCAAGAGTTGTCGACTTGCCGGTGGACTTGGTGGAAGCCGAAGACAAGCGAAGAGCCGCGGCTGAACAAACGGCTCGACAGTCGAGGCTATGAGCTTCAAGTTTTGTCTATTGATATTAGCAAGAGCATGTAATTAAACTTTCTTTTGTCCCGAATGCCTTGGGATAGACAGTGGTTCCGAGGTCGTACTCAGTACGGTTGCTCACCTCATCTTTGTTGATCGTCGTACCGAGGGCAGCCAGCTCATGCGGGGAACCTCGGCCGACATTTACAGGCCGATAGACCGCTAGAAGTGCCGTGCGAACGGCCTGTCCCAACGTATTTAGCGGTATGCTTCCCCTGTAAGGACGTCGGTCTGAGGGCCGTGGACTTTCAGCTCAAGTTCGCATCTCAGTTCTGACTTTCCGCTTCAACCTACGCACATCATTTTCATAGATATTTGATCGACAGGATCATCAGACATGGCTGCTAGTGACAGACCTGTGAAGAACGCGTCGGGTCGATACGACAACGTTGACTTTCGCAAGGCCGCCGGGTATGAGCATCCGCCCATCAAGTGCAGCTACAATCGCCGTGACGTCCTCCTGTTTGTAAGTTGCGCCCCTCGACTTACACCTGTTCTCCCAAGTCGGGACATGCATCTTACGGGTTCAGGCCAATGCAATCGGCGTCAAGAAGGATGAGCTGCACTTTCTCTACGAGCTCCATCCTCGGTTTGCCGCCTTCCCCACGTTTCCCATCAACCTTGCCTTCAAGCAGACGGATCAGGACGTCTTCGACTTCATCGCCCGCACGACGTCGGGCGAGGTCCCCGGTGTCCCCCCGTTCGACGCCCAGCGCTCCGTGGACGGCGAGCGCGGAATTGAGATCTTGAAGCCCATTCCTGTGTCTTCGGAGGGCCTGGATCTAGAGATCCGCAACAAAGTCATTGGCGTGTACGACAAGGGTGAGTAAGATGCGATTTGAGAAGTACAGGACAGAACGTTGAGGGAACACGACACAGGCGGCGCCATGATCCTGGAAGCTGAACAGCTCCTCGTCGACAAAAAGACCGACACGGCCTACACCAAGATGACGTCCACAGCCTTCGGCATCGGTCAAGGTGGCTACGGCGGCCCCCGAGGCCCAACCAAGAAGGCCGTGACATCGCCGGACCGCCGTCCGGATGCAGTGCACACCATCAAGACAACACCGGAGGCCGCGCTTCTATACCGCCTCTGCGGCGACTATAACCCCATGCACGCCGACGAGGCCTTCGGCCAGCGGGCCGGCTTCAAGGGGTCGATCCTCCACGGGCTCGGTACGTGGAACATGGCCGCCCACGGCCTGCTGCGGCAGTTGGGCGGCAGCGACCCGGACCGGCTGAGGACGTACGGCGCGCGGTTCAAGAGCGTCGTCTATCCCGGCGACACCCTCGAGACGCGCATGTGGGTTGTCGGGAGCGAGGGAGGGGTGGACGACGTCGTCTTCGAGACGGTCGTCAAGGAAGACGGTCGAGTTGCGCTGTGAGTTGCTCTCTCTTTGGCGCATTGCTTGAAAACACATATTGCCCAGCCCGGACAATAAGCAAGAGTCTGCGTCAACGTGACTGGCAGCTGACACGTTCTCACAGATCCAACGGCTATGCCAAGATTGCGAAAGCGAGAGTGAAGCTGTGACCGATTTGCCGAGGCAGAGTCCGCGGATGCTGGGATGTGGCATCAAACGATAAGAGGGGAAGCGGAATTTCTCTTAGCATATGAAGCAAAGTTCGCACCGAGTCTCATCTTCATCCAAACGAGGACTTAGTCGCGAAGTTTGATCCGCCCGCCTTGCAGTAATACGACCAAGCGGGATAAGGCCCCGAGTCAGAACGTTTGTGACAGTCTTTACCAGCCGAGTCGGACGGCGGCGGCGCCATCGTGGTAGGGTTCCGCAGGAAAACGTGGCATTCTGGGAGCATGCCCGCTGGTTTGTGGTCGAAACGAGGGACGAAACGGGTAAGACGGGATGAAATTCAGGTGTTTATGCCATCACAGGGAGTGGAAACCACCAAAAATACAAATTGTGAAAACAATGGAAGCAATTTGCAAAAGAACTGCGCCAAGGGGGAATCGAACCCCCGGCTCCCCGACGCTGCTGGGTGGCAACGGAGAATTTTACCACTAAACCATCGGCGCGATATCTGATTGAATAAGATGATACGCAGCTTCACAGTGTAAGTAAGACGCGTGGGGATGAGCCGGAGCATCGCGCATCTCGACCGCCCTCACAAATGCGACGGAAACCACTTTGGGTCTCTCTTCTCGCGGTAAGCCGCCAAACCTTCGCTGGCGTTCTTGCTCCGGAGCATCGCTTCCGCCCACAACTCCTGTCCGCGCATCGTCGCCCTGCTCACGCCGGTCTCCCATGCCTCCCTCGCCGCTAGCCTTGTGATGATGACGCTGTCTGGGCTCAGCTTCGCAATCTCGTCGGCGTAGTCTAGCGTCCGTTCCAGCAGCTTGTCTTGAGGCACAATCTCCTTCACCAGCCCCCATTCTCGTGCCTCCTCCACTGACATGACGCGGCCGGTGAGTATGAGGTCCATCGTGCGGTGGTTACCAAATAGCATCATGCATCGGGGCAACGCGCCAGCGAGGGCTGATACGCCGCGGAGGACTTCGGGGAGACGGAAGGTCGCGTTAGGGGAGGCAAAGATGACGTCCGCATTAAGAATGGCTTCGAACCCGCCGCCTGCGGACAACAATCAGGTTAGCTAGCAATTGCATTGCGATCTCGGGACAAAGCAGACGTGCCGTGAGCGTGGCCGTTGCACGCAACTATGATGGGCTTCCTCCCCGTCCGATTGCTCATGCCGGCGAACTGCCCTTGGGGATACTCCAACGCCACATCGTTGGTCTTGATGATGTCCAGACGCTGCTTCAGGTCCATGCCCGCGCAGAAGGCCTTGTCGCCCGCGCCCGTGAAGACTGCGCATCGCAGCTCTGGCTCCGCATCGTACCACTTCCACAGCGCGCCGAGCTCGATCGTCGCCTCGACAGGAAGGCAGTTCATGTGCTCCGGCCGGTTGATTGTGACCAGCAGGATGTGTTTCCGGGGAAACGTGACGAGGCTGTGTTCGACGTGAGGATAGGGGTTTATTATCCACGAAGGAACAGAATTCTTTGTTCTAGGCGTTGCCATGGCTCTTTGTTGGTCGTGATGTCAAAAATGCCTACAACACCAAACTTCAAGCCAAATCGTCAAATCTAAAACTCTCAGAAGCGTCACCACAACCCAAGCTCTCTCCAATCAACTCGCGAAACTCACGCGTCTGAATTCATGCCGAGGTGCGTCACCGCCGAGCACCCCGGCAGAGCGACACAACCGCGGAGACGGACGAGCACTTCCGCACAGCCCCCAACTCTGTCTCTCAGTCTCTCTTCCCCTCCAAACTCAGTCTCTGTCTTCCCCTCACCAGTATTCCAAGCGCAAAGTGAATCACTAGCGCCCCTGCGGTCAGGATGATCCCCCTCGGCGCGCATCGCTGCGGGGCTGTCCGTCAACTCCTCCATCCTTCGTTGTTCTCCCTGCATATATTTACTGCGCCGTTGAAGACGCCGGGAGCGTGCTTCCCGTCCGATTTGGTTGAACAGATCATGACGCGGCGCGAGTCATTTTCTGTAACCTGTGTCAGTCCACACAGTCAGTCCATCGACAGTTGAGTGTTGCGCCGAGGCAGGTCGCCGGAGACTGTCCTGGCGTGGCATCGCGGGAGAATTTTCGCTGCTGCCGTGAACATCATCGTTGCATCGCATCGCCACAATCATTTCACGCTGTCAGGACCAATTCTCTTCAGAACAATGGCAGATTCACCAACAGAAACGCCCCCTCCCCCGACGCCCGCGTTCCTAAAGCTCAGCTTCCCTGCACCTCGTGTCCTCCTCGTGCGCATGGACAGGCCGAAAGACCTCAATGTCATGTCGACAGCAGCGCAGTGGGAGATGGACGCGGTGTGGAAGTGGTTCGACCAGGAACCGAATCTCAGCGTCGCCATCATCACGGGCACGGGACGAGCCTTCTCGGCCGGCGCAGATCTCAAGGAGTGGAACAGCAGCATGGCCGCGGACGCCGACCCGAGCAAGCGGATGGGCAACGCGCCCGCCTTCAGGCCACTGTCCCGCCGGCTCGGCAAGAAGCCGGTCATCGCGGCGGTCAACGGGCTCGCCGTGGGAGGAGGCTGCGAGTTCGTCGTCAACTGCGATCTCGTCGTCGCCGCGGACGATGCCTACTTTGGTCTGCCCGAGGTGAAGCGCGGCATCGCGGCCATCGGCGGCGCCCTTCCGCGTCTCATCCGCACCATCGGCCTCCAGCGGGCGAGCGAGTTCGCGCTGACGGGACGCAACGTGTCGGCGCACGAGATGGCGCAATGGGGCATCGTGAACAAGGTGGTGCCCAGAGACAAAGTCGTCGAGGAGGCTGTGCGCTACGCGAGCATGATCGCGGCCAACTCGCCGGACGCCATCGTCTGCACTCGCGCCGGGCTCAGGCAGGGCTGGGAGACGGCGGCCGTCGAGCGGGCAGTCGAGTGGACGCTCGAGAAGGAGTTTGCGGAGTTGCAAAAGGGCGAGAATATGCTTGAGGGTCTCAGGGCCTTCTCCGAGAAGCGGGAGCCCCGGTGGAAAGGTAGTAGGCTGTGACGTGCCATGCCAAACCAAAACAATCTTCTTGTTCGAGAAGCCATGGGAGATTGAAATCCCGTCGAGAAACTGCCCGTGCCGGACGAACAGGTTCTCTGTGTGCCCAACCGCGTGGCTGCTGTACTTGGTGGAACGCTTCGTCCGAAACAACACGAGGGACGCGGAGACCAGGTTCGACCTGCTTGTTCCTCGTCTGTGAGTAGTTTATCATCTTTACTTGGGTAGATTGATGCAGGGAAAAGAGACCAGGTGACGGCATGTCAGCTTCCAAGCACCTCAAGCGGCTCTTGGGGAAGCGCTCAACTGCCACCCAAGAACGCCCATGTAACACCCATCGGCACCACCATCCCAAGTCTGACTTTCCGAGTCAGCAGTAGACTAGTGAACCAGCGCCCGTCGCATCGAAAATGCAGCGGCTCGGGCATTGGTGGACTGCCCTGGGTGCTCGGGACGCGCGGTGATCTTCCCCGCAGAGCAGCACAGGGAGATGCCAACCTCGCCACTCCATGAAGGAGGTTTCAACGAAGTTCGAGTTTTCCGGGGGATACCTGGCGGTGTGTCGGCGGTGGAACGGTGAAGCCCGGAACATGTGGCAGCACACAGAAAGACACACACATCGAGTGAAGGGAGGGCTGACGGATGCCAAAGGCTGTGCGTGAACGCGTGAGTGTGTGTGTCTTGGAGTTCATCTCACCCTGATCCCGTCAATCAATCTTGGACATGCCCGCTGCGCATCGGTCGTCTACCATCGACAAACCCCCTTTTTTACTATTATTAATGGGCGTGAGAAACGCGCTGGCTGTATAAGACTTCGAGCACGGCCTTCGAAGGCGCGCGGGCTCGACATACCACTCCTCAGCTGGCCTGCCTGAACCCAAAAGCTGTCCCATTTCTCCGATCATCAACGTCACACACACTGCGAGCTGGTTCCCGCAGATTTATATCCGGATAATCCATCATGGATATCTCCAAGACCGAGTCCGTGACCGAGTTCGACCGGACGTCGCTGGATAAATACCAAGATCTCGACCGAGATGATGCCTCCTCGATTCGGTCGGAAGCCCTTGGCGACGATCTCCCTCCTGGATACTTCTACTCGCCCCGATTCCTCGGCGCTCTGGCGGTTGGTTGACTCGCGATGAAGGTGGCGGATGGTATTTACTGACGCCATAATAGGGGTTCTGTCTTTCGGCGCTCTCTGCCTACATCTTCCTGATCTTGCCGACCAACGTCTTGACGTTCATCAACGCTGATATCGGTATGAGTCCAGGTTCAAGAACCTGAGATACATACCAATACTAACTGCTCCAGGTCCGAGCCCGTACATCTCCTGGGTCAATATTGCCCGAACCCTCTCCCTTTCCTTCACTTACACCATCCTCGGCCGCCTCTCGGATCTCTTTGGACGACGCTGGTTCTTCATCGGCGGTAACATCGTCGCTATCCTTGGCATCGTCATCTGCGCCGTCGCGCAGAATGTCAACACTCTTATCATTGGCGCAGCTGTCTATGGCTTGGGTGAGACCGTTCAGCTGAGCTTCAACGTCGCCGTCGGCGAGCTGGTCCCCAACAAGTACAGACCCATGGTTTTGTCCTTTATCTTTGCGACCAACGCACCCATTGCGACCTTTGGTCCAATTATTGGTTCGGTATTTCCGTTTTCATCCCGACAGGATGCAGATGTCTAACAATGAACAGCCCGAAAGTTCGTCGAGAACCCAAAGCTCAGCTGGAGGTGGTGTTTTTACATCAATATCATCACAGTCGGCCTCGCCATCATTCTCCTGTATCTTTTCTATCACCCGCCTACGTTTGAACTTCTTCACGACCGAAAGACCAAGAGGCAGTTGCTGAAGGAGCTCGACTGTAAGTCCAACTAGACCTGGGGGCTTGAGTTCACTCCTGACTGTTGATACAGACCTCGGAATCTTCCTCTGGACCTCCGGTCTCACCCTGCTCCTGATGGGTGTTTCCTGGGGAGGCGTCATGTTCCCCTGGGACTCGGCAGCGACCATTACGAGCCTTGGGCTCGGCGTTGGCCTCCTCGTCGTCCTTTTCTGCTGGGAGGCCTTCGCCGACCTCAAATACCCCGCTATCCCCGTCAAGTTCTTCGCCAACCGCGGTTTCATGGCACTCGTCTGCTGCGCAACGGTCGCTACCATGTTTTACTACTCAGCTGTCCTACTCTGGCCACAGCAGGTCCAGGCCCTGTACACGACTGACATCAACTACGGCGGCTGGCTGTCCTCCACGGTCGCAAGCTCGACTGCCCTGGGCCAGGTCTGCGCCGGCGCCATCGTCAAGTGGGGAGGAAACGTGCGGTACTGGATCATCTTCTCGACTTTCGCCATGGTGGGATTCGTCGGCGCCCTCGCGTCTTTGACTCCGGACACTCTCAACACCGGCATCGCGCTGACGATTCTGGGCCCCTTCTTTGTCGGCTTCATCGAGCTGGCGTCCCTGGCCCTGGCGCCCCTCTTCTGCAAGCCGTCAGACATCGGCCTCGCCTCGGGCCTGCTCGCGTCGATCCGCTCGGCGGGAGGCTCCATCGCCGTGGCCGTCTACTCGTCTATCCTCTCCAACCGTCTCGCCACCACCATTCCGGCGGCCATCACCCAGCCGGCCATCGCCGCCGGGCTTCCTGCGGGCCAGATTCCCGCCCTCGCCAAGGCAATTCAGTCCAACAAGCTCGCGGCCTTCCCAGGCCTGAGCAGTGCTGTCAAGGCCGCCGTGACCAAGGTTCTGCCGACGGCGTACTCCAAGGCGTTCGAGACGGTGTACCTTGCCAGTCTCGGTTTCGGAGCCATTGCCATCGTCGGGTGCTTGTTCTCCAAGGATGCGCAGAAGCATCTCACGAATAAGGTTGAGCGCCGCATGGTTGATGGGAAGAGGTGAGGTGTTGACCAGTTTGGTGGAAGTTGGGGCTGGAGCGTTCCGGACTGAGAGCAGCAGGGTTGCCACGGAAATTGTCGCTTTGAAAGCAGACTGTTTTGGGGTACTATCATCATGAGATATCACACAGCGAGCAGTGCAGCGTTGAATTGTGCGAGACTTTAGTCGCTGTTTATCAGATTGTCTCCGCGAGCATCTCGGATCAAACTGGCTAGATTGCCTCTCCAAGGACTCCAGAACATACTTCGCCTTACTACACACTGTGAAGAACTCTTCTGCTGCTCACATGCCACCGTCCAAAACAACACATAGCCTAGGTGTGGAGGAGCATGGTAGACCGAGGTCACGTGACCGCGGTCTGAGGCCCGTGCTCTCCTAGCTCCAGGGCATCTCGATCCCTAGGCGGATTAGCCGCCTAGGGATCCCTCTCCTTCAGACAACACACATCATCACAATCAACCACACATAGGCCACTTGTGCCTCAACACTAGGTGATCTCAATCACGTCGCACCTAAGAGCACCGTCTATGGAATACTGTGTACCTCAGAGGATCATTCCCGCTGACATCGTCTATATCAGAGTGTTTGAGAGCGGGAGATCCGAGATGCGGCAGTGCCATCTGGGCTCGACAGTTGAGGACATTTGGTCTGCAAGTGAATCGCATTACTCACCTGCCAGTTCACAGTAATCCTGGGGGTTAGTCGGAATAATCATTCGAACAGACCGACAATGAGTTGCCCCGTTCATGCCATGGTTCATGGTCGCTAGTGCCTGACTCCGTACCACAAAAATAGCAACCCCCAAATAAGCACACTGCATGTTAACGGGGCAAATGAAATAACGCTCGGCTTTGAATTACTTTTCACATAGATCAACATCATTCTGAGACATTGCGAAGGCAAGTTTAGTTGTCTTGGCTCGTTGGATCCCATTCGCGTATGTGGACTGTGAATCCTTGGGTTCTGTCAGCTACTATCGCGGAACTCCACTAAGAGGCGTGGATAGAGCGGGGAGATGACGATAAATACCTCGATGGGGAAGCCCATAAACGGGCAACACCCGAGAGCTTATCGACATCCTATCACAGATTTCAATCTCCGAGAAACAACAGCATCTTAAACTTAGTACGAACACTCATTACCTAGCGGCCTTCTTTAGAACCATCACTTCGCCGTGCTTCACCAAAAGCCCGCTACGACCATCCAGACTGGGCAATACCAACCACTTCTCGGCACAATGTCTTTTTCCGAACAGTTCTCTGGCAAGGTCGTCGCCATCACCGGCGCGGCTTCTGGAATCGGACTTGCAACGGCCCATCTATTGGCTGAGCGCGGCGCCAAGCTGTCTCTTGCCGATATTCAAGAAGAGGCACTGAAGCAGGTGGCTTCCGACATCAAGGCCAAGCTTCCCGAGGCAGAGGTTATCACCTTTACCGTGGACGTCAGGAACTTCGACCGGGTTGAAAGCTGGACGAGAGAGACGGTCAACCACTTTGGGAAGCTCGACGGCGCGGCCAACATGGCCGGCGTGCTCCCCAAGTCCATCGGCCTCAAGGGTATTGACGAGCAGGACTTTGATGAGTGGAACCACGTCATCGGCGTCAACCTCACAGGTATCATGCACTGCCTCAAAGCTCAGCTCGCCGTCATCAAGAACACGGGAGCCATCGTCAACGCCAGTAGCATTGCTGGGCTTATCGGCCGCGTCAACAACGCGTCGTACGTGAGCAGCAAGCATGCCGTTGCGGGTCTGACGAAGTCCGCCGCCAAGGAGAGTGGTTCTCGGGGTATCAGAGTCAACGCGATTTGCCCGTAAGTACAGATGCAGTTGTTCCCTTCCGCGTTTACAAGACTGACCGATTCGCGCAGTGGCAAAATCATCACGCCAATGTCAGATGCATCGAAGAACATGAAGATTGACAACGAACCTGCCATGAAACGTCCCGGACAGCCGAGAGAAGTTGCTACCGTCATTGCGTTCTTGCTGAGCGAGGAGTCAAGTTATGTCACGGGCGCTTGCATCGGAATCGACGGTGGCTGGAACTGCTGAGATGCGTGAATACATAAGCCTTTTTTTGGGATACTGTATAGGTATCTAGGAAAACTGAAAACAGCGTCCAAGAGTGTGGTCTGTGTCGTGGGAACGGCTCTGTTGATGGTAGATATTTACAGTAAGCTGAGAAATGATACTGAAGTATTACTAGGCCCTACTAGTGACATCAATAATTAAAACGAAGGCGTCGCTTCGTCTCGATCACAAAAGGCAATATATGCATCATATGCGTCAAGAGCTTAACCAAGCATGGCATTATGACTGATATTCCCTGACCTGTCTGCTAAGACATGGAACTTCAGCTACAGTAACAGCTTAACTGATGTAGAAAGTAACCACGGTAAATTTATCCAGAATTGCTCTCTATGTAGTCAAAACGCGGAAGGGATCAATTTTTTGGTGATCAAGCCTTATTTGACCCCTTCCAGCTGTCCTCGAAACCTCCCAGCCGTCCTCGAACGTCTTTATCCAGAGGTTGTTGGCTAGTCGGTTCAAAGTCGCTTGGGAGGGCCAAAGAGACCTCCACACAATCAAGCTGGGCAAGCCTAGCGCAACTATTCTCCACCGCGGTGACTTGAAGACCCATCTAGGGATAGGTAGTACATGCCAATGAAGAGGTGCGAGGGACCACGCGAACGAGAAACCAAGTAAAGCGAGATTTCGAAACAAATTTGATTCCATGAGATGATGGAGTGGGTCTGAACGACAGAAGTCCCTGCTTCTCAATGCATATCCCGCTCGAAGATCGGGTGTCGGGGCTTTAGGTGCAATTTCGTTGTCAGCCAGAGCTTCGAAATTGAGTAATGAAGTGATGAGAAAGGTAACTTGCAGCATTCAACGGTCAGTCGCTGTGTATCTCCAAGTCCTGCGGCTCAGAGGACACTTACCCCTTGGCTTTCATCTGACTGGTCGATGTCATACTGTCTATACCCCGAAATTGGGCAGTCAAATCGAGACACGATTACATGCAGGCTGACGTCTCCGCGGCTGATTTCGAAGAAATCGGTAACTAGGAACCTCGCCCCCCGTATGACAGATGTTGGTCCGCCTGAGAAATGCGTCCAAAATAGTAGGATACACTTCTGAGACTCGTCGCGCACCAGCTCGTCCTCGGAGGGGACATCACAGTCTAACCGAAGCTTTGGACCATAGGTGAGCCCCCGTGTTTGAGTGGTAATGTGACAAACATCTCTTGCGTAATCATTCCCTTAGACTCAGTCAGGCAAATAGTATTTGAAAACGGCCCAATGTTCTCGTTGTGGGATATCACAAGCAAGCTTCCGTTGCCTCCGATAGCTTTGGCTTGGTAACCAAAGTCACCCGGATCGAGCAGCTCGGGTCCCGGTATTGCTGGAGTCCAGCGGTCCGGATGGTCCTTTCCCGCCAGCGGCCGGATCGCGCGGCTGTACATTATAGACACTGGGAAACGACCTATACTCTGAAGCATGACTTTGGTCCGATCCTGGAGGTCAGGAATTTCTTGAATTTGGGAAGCCTTGAAGTCCGTGAGATTCGCAAGAATGACGTGAATGTCGTCCATCTTCGTCGAAGAACGTTTTGCAATAGTGCGCCACATGGAGATGAAGTGCCGAGTCCTTGAGTTGTCATCGACTTTTTTTTTAGCATTGTTCCTCATGCTCAGCCAATCCGTATTTGTGTGAGCTTGTTCGTAGCATGCCTCCTGCAGCTGGTAGATTAGAATGGTTTGTGGTAATGGGCGCGAGAAGACAATAACGATTCCGAGGGGTCTGCTGCAGAGACCTTGACGCCCAGGCGCGAGAAAATATCAGACAAAAGGGAGGGCTTCCGTTTTTCGAGTATGTGACTGGCCACTAGTGGTGAAGGCCGAGATTTTGGCTCGGGGATGATTGCTAGTGAGCAATTCTCGAACTGAACAAGGCATTTCTTGGCGAGCATTCCTTCCTGCAACGTGCAACACCGACTGTTCCATTTGGATGCCAAACATCTCGCCCACAGGCTTTCCAGTGGCTGGGTTTCCCGTTTGTGTTGCTGGAGCTCTTCGTCGAGAACCAACGTGTTTTCAGCCCCAGAATACACTAGAGCCATCTGGTTGATGGCTCGTATTCGGAGATCTTTGTGTCGTGGCTTGACCGGAATACACAATGTGTCCATCCAAAAGACGACCTCATCTGAACGGCCGCGACCGAATGACATGAAGCCTTTGGAAGACGGCTGTTGATGCATCATTAATGACCTATGCAAGCGATCCAGCTGGCAGCCGGGCAAAGCGTTCCCCGTTGTGTTTCCCAGCCCGTCTGCCCAGACGTCGACCGCAATGCCATGGGTTGCGTCTCGGCGCATTGAAATCAACGGGATCTTTCCCATTGCCAGGATCTCGACCACTCTGTCCTCGTCGACTCTGAGGAAATCGCATTTGCAGCTTTCATTGACATGGCGTGTGATGTATTCCGCCTCGGAAGTATTGTATGCACTGCAGTTCGAGAACGTCCAGTTGGTGTGTGAAATGGTCTTGCGCTCTCCCCTCGGCAAAGAAGGCAGATAGTACATGACCATCTGGGAATCGTGGCAGCCGAGTCTGAGGACTTGATTTGCGCACCAGCCGCTCTGTACCAGCCGTTTGTGCAACAGGCGCGACAAAGCAGGGAGCTCTTCAACGCCGCCGAAATCGATAGAACTAGTCCTCGTGGTGAGCCCAGTCGTTTGTTCCTTTCTCACCGACCACCACTGTTCGAACAAACGTGGTGGCGCTAATTCGGAATTAATAGCCCAGAAGAGGTAGCTGGACATGAATTCGACGAGAATGCAGACAGATAGGTAGACGGCAAGGAGGTCATCATCCCCGTTGTTTATGAGCTCGAAACTTTCGCAAATCCCTTGGGCATGATACAATAGCTGGGGCAACTCGTCCGCAACCACTGCAGGACAGTCGCCGCTCTGCAATCAACAGTCAGCCGGTCTATCAACTCCCTGACCGGGGATGCATCGATAACATCGCAGGCTTCGCCGTTGACTATACCGCGGCGAACATAGCTGGAGCGATTGACCGGCTCGTCGACAAGCTTATCGATCAAGCCAAAGAAAAGCCATTCCTGGAGCAGTCCAGCATGCTGACGCGTTGGTATATCACGAGCACTCAGGCCCATGCGATCGAAGAAAGTGTGAAACTCGCCACCGTCGAATTGGTATCCAGGTAAATATGGAACTGCGACTGGCGGCAGCGTGGCGTCGGGGGGATAGGCAAGTAGTCTATTGCGGGTAGAAATGTGATCTCTGAGCGTGTTTGTGATGAGATTCACTGTCAAGAAATGGCGAGAATGGCGGGTGAACGCGGGCGGCACTGATGATTGAGGCCAGGCAGAAACGCGGTGAAGTCAGAGTCAGCAGTAGCTGTGCCGCTCGACCCCTCATCGCGACGCGACCAGGGTCGCTTCAAGACAGCAACAGAACCAATTCCGATTGGCCATCTTATTGGTCCTGTCCGCACATGTTCCGGGAGATGAGAATTGGCACTAGGACTGGAGCCAGTCGGTGGAAGTTGAGAGACATCCTATGAATGACGTAGGTTGCAGAGCGTTCAGTTCAGTGTAGACCTTTCGCATTAGTATCGTGTTCAACTTCCTGTACTACATAACTGGCCGCTCTTTACGTGTTGTGATTAGAGACTATGTGCTGATAGCGATTTTCTGGCTCTGTACATTTTCCCGGGTACCTTATCCTTGCACAAACACGCGGTGGCAACGCAGCACACGACCTATCAAGGAGTGCAAAATCTCTGCCAACGAACGCCGAGCCTCAAAAAGACCCGCAAGATGCAGGTTGTCTTGGTATTGGCTTCTCCGCTGCGACGTTCGCCACCGTCGCGGCCACCCAGTTGCCAGCGTCGCACTCGGTTTCTCGCGGAGGGAATTTGTGCTTATCTGGACAAAGCTTGGCTCTCTTGGCAAACCCAGCAAAATTCTTCCCTCCTTCTAGATCAATACTGGATCATGACCTCCAGGCCGATCCGAACGCGGGGTAGGGGGCCGGGAAGCAGAAGCGATTGTGCCGCACAAGACGGTTGCTCCGGGTCGGCAATGTGTTGTGCGTACACCGTTGCCTGCCAAGCACTTTGTTTCCTGCCTTTCTGGGAACCCTTGTAAACATCGGGCATTCCCAGGTGATGTCACCTCTGAGAGGAGAGGTCAAGATAAATAGAGGGAGTTGCTCGCGTTGCATTTCGGCCCCCAGCCAGTTGTGAGGACCCAGCCTTTACTCGGTGCAACCCCTGAGCGCCTCCTCCGCGAGCCTCGAGCAGCCCCAAGCCAAGCTTTCGCCTGAGACCCGAGCCCGGACGACTCCTCACCATGCGCTTCACCTCTATCACTGGGGCTGTGGCCTTGGCCGCCGCAACTGTGCAGGCCCGAGAGATGCCCAAGGATGAAGCCCGTGCTGCCGGTACGTTCAATGACGATCCCAGAAGCAGGCTTGCTGCTAGAGACAGTTTCTGACTGAAACAGAGCTCTACGACTCTGGTATCATCCACAGTAGGTTGATGGCCAAGAAGATCGTAAGTCGTCACCAGTCCCGAATTGCAGCAAGGCAACTCACAAGGAACAGGCCCACTGGGAGGCGGAGGAAGCCGTCGGCCTCATGAACTCTTCCCAGTGGCCCAGGCTCGACTACACCAAGTGTGTGGACGGGTACGCGGACGCCATCCCCGGCAGTCCTCTTCACAAGTTCAGGTGCAAGAACGTAAGTAGCTGCCGCGCATTGGTCACAGTTCCCGACGGCATGTTGAAACTGGGAAACAGGTGGACCTCTACGACTTCATCAACCACGCCACTCTCGGCGCCCCTAACACCGACTACCGTGGTAAGAGCGGTAGCTCTTCTTGGGGCTGGACGGACCCTGACTCCGGCCGCGAGTTCATCGGTAAGGAACCCAATAAGCAGCTCAGTATATGCATGGTTCCGTAGCTAATGGCCTGTTCCAGTTAGCGGCATGTTCGACGGATGCGCATTCATCGAAATCTTGCCCGAAGGCAAGATGTTCAACCTCGGATTCCTGTAGGTTTGCTAACTAACGTCTACACTGTGACTACGCTTGCTTACATATTCTAGGCCTGTCTACTTAAAGCTTGGCGACCGAGCCTACTGGCATGAAATCCGCCCTTACCAGCATTACATGCTCATTGGCAGCGAGCTTGAGGGACACGGCATTCAGATTTTTGACATGAAGAAGGTGAGTTGGCGTTTCGTCAATCCCAGCTTGCGTTGCTGACTGTCTTGCCTAGCTTCTTGACATCGACCCTTCCGAGGCCCCTGTCCTCTTTTCCAACGACAAGGACCTGACGGGCCACTACATCGAGAGTCTCCCCCTGGGACGCAGCCACAACGTTGTCGTCAACGAGGAGGCCAAGTACGCCGTTGCTGTCGGTGTAATGCCGCGTACCGAAGGCTGCATGGGCGGTCTGCACTTCTTCAGTCTCGAGGACCCCAGCAATCCTGAGTATCTCGGATGCGACGGCCAGGATGGCTACGTGCACGACGTGAGTTTTGCAACCTATCAATCGTTGTTTTGGTTTTGGTCTCACCTGCTGATCTTGTAAAACTCTCCAGGCTCAATGTGTTATCTACAGAGGCCCTGACGCCAAGTACTACGGCCGCGACATTTGCTACGGCTACAACGAAGACACCATCACCATCTACGATGTCAGTGACAAGAAGAACTCGAAGATCATCTCGCGCACCTCCTACGAAGGCGCTGCTTTTACCCACCAGGGCTGGGTTAACGACCTGAACTGGCAAGGTATGCGCGTAACCTGGATTCACATGGGCAACATGCCCGCTAACTCTTACAGAATGGATATACATGGACGACGAATATGACGAGGATGAATTCGTCGGACCTGCTGCCGATGGATACCCCGTCACTTACGTGTGGAACATCACCTCCCTCGAAAACCCCATCCAGACTGGTCTTTTCAAGGGCAGCGTCAAGGCCATCGACCACAACCAGTACGTCGTCGGCGATCTTCTCTACCAGTCCAACTACGGCGCCGGTCTCCGCGTCTGGGACATCTCGTCGATCCCCCAGGACCCTACGGGTAACAGCGCGTGCGAAATCGCGTACTTCGACATCTACCCCGAGGACGACTCTCTTCCTGGAGGTGGTGCTATCCAGTTTTCTGGCAGCTGGTCGTCCTATGCCTACTTCAAGTCGGGCTTCATCTTTGTCAACACTATCGAGCGTGGAGCGTATCTGGTCAAGATGACCAAGCGGGAGGCCTGCAAGCCCAAGACTTGCAATGCAGACAACTGCCTTCGTGCGCTGAGGGCTTCGAGCGTGCCGGGCCGTTTGGAGGAGTCTCGGGAGTTCTGCGGCGAGTTTACCAAGACGTTCGTGGCGGACATTACTGTTGTTCCAGAGTACGCCGTGGAGGCCTGCCCGACCAACGTCATCTCGAGGGTCAGCTCTGCCTGCTCCTGCTTGCCCACTCCTACTGCCTAGATAGGTGTCAGCTCTGTAGGCTAGAATACCTTGGCTGTGGCAAAACATAGCATGGGAATAGTATTTCAATGCCAACTACCCGTTTAGGAGGTAGTTGCCCTACATGTTGTGCCCACCCTCAGGTCTCATCGCATCGGCAGTGTTGCAGCAAGAACAATCGTTTTCCACAAGAACATGCCTTCGCCAAAAGAACAGAGAGAACTGAGATACCAGCAAGAAAATATGATTTTGGTATATGGTGTAAAATACAAAAGACAATGAAACAATGCCGATCTATATGCAATTCCCCAAGATGTTTGAAACCAATGAGACACATGTCCAACTTCCACGCTTATGCATGCCCAAAATCCACCTGATCAAACTCGTTCAGCCCCGAGGAGCACGCTTAGCAGTCTGCAGAGGTGCCGGTGGACTCGCTGGAGGCAGCGGATGTAGAGCTAGAGGCAGCAGCACCGGGGGGAGCGCCGCCGGGAGCAGTGCCGTTGGGGGGGCTGCCGCCGGCACCGCCAGCGCCGCCGCCAGAGGCAGAGTTGGCGACACCACCGGAGGCGTAGTGGAAGGCGGCGGGGGTGACGGTCTGGGAGAGGGTGGTGTTGATGCCGAAGGCCATCCAGGCGAAGAGGCCGTCGCTGACGCTCTCACCAAGCAGGGTGTACTCCATGACGGGGTCGACGCCGTCGGTGGCGGTCTCTTCGCTCAGGATGCTGTCGTCGGCGTTGGTGGTGAGCTCCTGGGTGTTGGTGCTGTAGGGCTCGAAGACCTCGACGGCGGAGATGAGGTCCTGGTCAAAGAAGGCCTGGCCGACGTGGCTGGCGGTGATCTCGTTGCCGAGGGTGTTGTTGGAGTAGAGGGTGGCGTTGTGGTGGACCATCAGGTGGATGTGGGTGGCGCGGGAGGTGTAATGGCCGGGGAAGATGGATTCGAACTGGGCGACACCGTCGGAGTCGGTGGGCTGGATGCCGCGGAGCCAGGTGTTGTCGATGTTGGTCTCGTCGGAGGAGTCGCCGTTGCCGCTGGCGACGATGCCGGAGTAGACACCGGTGGAGTTGCAGTGCCACATCTCGAGGTAGACGTTGGGGACGGGCTCGCAGGTCTCGACGTCGATGACCTGGTAGTCGAGGACGATGTCGACACCCTCCTGCTCCTCAATGATGTTGCGGCGGACATACTCGCCAGAGACGTCTAAGTGATGTGTCAGTATGCTTCATCTACGACTCAAGTCGAGGGCAACTTACAGTAAGGTCCTTGGGTAACCTCGGGGGTCAGGACACAGGACGCATTGCCGGCGAAGAGGGTAGCGGCGTCGGTGTTGAGGGTGTAGCCGGCCTCAGTCTGGTTGTGAGAGGTAGCGAGAACTGTGGCGGCGTCGCGCTTCTTGATGTTGCGCTTCTGGCGAGCCTTCTCAACCATGGCAGAGCGGCGGGCAACGTTGCGAGCCGTGACGCCGCGGGCCTTAAGAGTGTCGGCGCAGTGAGCCAAGCTGGCGCGCTTCACGTTTCCGAGAAAGGCGCGGCGCTCGGCAATCTCCTCGGTGAGGTCGTGGCCGGGGTGGGCAGCGGCGCCGGAGAGGAGGGCCAGGCCGGAGGCGACGGTAGAGAAACGCATCTCGGCGGTTGTTGTTCGGGAATGTGATGAAAGATTGGTAAAAGACTGTGTTTATACGACTTGTTGAAGAGAACAAGAGGATTGTTGGAAGTGAAAGCGAGAGAGGTAGATGGTTGAAGAGTGAAAGTGATGCTGGTGAAGAGCTTTTTTCTCGGTCCTGGGAGGAATCTTCGTCGAGTTATTATACTCGACGACATGACATTCAGACATCGTAGATATCCATACCCTCCCCCACGAACCGCAACCGTGCCACGACGGGAGTTCGTCGCATGAGTTCACCTGTGGGGACCCGACCCATGGCCGTCAGTCTCTATCTTTGACCCGGGAGACGTGGACGGTGGCCGATGGGACCCCTGGACGACGACGACGACAACGCTGCTCCTTCGCCCTTTACTATCCCTGGAGCATTGGCCATCAAAGCCTCGGCAGGGGCTCGAAGCTGTGGTTGTCAGTGTGTCGGCCACTGACGTCTTCAGCATAACAAATCAGCCCCGGGAGAAGGCCTCCACATAGTCTAAGTTTTCTCGATCAAATCCCGGCAACATGACGACCGGACTGCTCCGTCGGCTCAGACCAAGCACCCGGAAGTGGCCCTACGCTCAAGCCCTTCCGGTGACTGTGGAGTCGGCGCCGCCGTTTAAGCCTCCTCCTTTTTGGTCGGGAATGGCTCCCACATGCCGAAACATCCCACATTTCGGGGGGGAGCCCGTCCGCGAGGACGCGTTCGCTGACGACATTGACCAATCAGCGATTCACCATTGTTTACCTGATGCTGTAAAAATAGACTCAATTGGCCCTACGGCTGGGAATCTAGGCTCTTTGCGGCGTATTCGGGGAGTTTCCTTGGATACCCCACAAAACCCGTGAGGGTGACGGCATCTCTAAGACTCTAATTCTCGCCGAACTTGCGGGGTTACGCTCATTTCAGCCAATTGTCGTCACGTCTAGTAAACAGATTCTTCTAAGAGGGTATTGCTTTCGCAGGGAACCGAGGTCTATCATCTAAAGGGCTGTGCGTCCGCCACTGATGAATTCGCAAGTGGCTCAGCTCGGGATGCGGGGGCGGTTGCGCGTTCAGAGCGGAGAAGACCTAGCTGGCTACGTAGGTTGTTTTCTCCCATGAAGGACTCTGAACTTTGAAGCTCGGAGTTGCCAGGCTTGGCTGGAACAAAGCATTAAAATGAAATCGAATGTGAGGGTGAAGATTGCTATCTAAGGATACAAGTATTGTTTTTTCTTTAGCCTCAAGTATCACCCGGGGAATGGGAACGACTCGGACACCTGTCACAGCATGGGGTTTTGATGTTTGGTCCGATCTTTTGAGCCAGAACCACCAAGACAGAGGATCTTGATCTACCACCTGTACTTTTCGTCTGAAGATGGGATCATCTTGAAGTTCACCCGTGTTCGGGTATTGATCGTGAACTTTCCAAGCCATGTCACGATGCAGCCTTAAAGCTTGACGCTGCTGACTCAAGATAGCAGCCAAGACATCAGGCTTGCCACAAGCTTGAACAAGCATCAGACCGTGGTTGCCTGTACCCAATCAAGGCCTTGACATTGTCATCTGGCAGGTTGCCCCTCTCAACTTCCTGCTCTTCACGACTCAGTCGTATCCAATACCAACGCTCAGCGTTTAAGCCCAAGCCGAACTTCCCTGTCGGCAACCCCTATTACATGTAGTATTGATCGGTGAAGCTGCATCTCTCCCCAAATTAGACACTGCCTGAATCGTCATCGTCAGCGTAATTCTCGCAATTGCCGATTGGGCGCCCTCTATTTGAGAGTTAGAGATGAGCAGGCATCTTCGGGAGGTGGCAAGGCCAAGACCGCACGGGACGGGACCGAGCATGCCCCCACTGACGACAGGGAACGCGCAACTACAGCCCCTAAATCTCCCATGGTGTTACAATGAGACCTTAATTTAACTCTTCTCAACCCGCCAGTATCCTATCGTAGCTCTGTCTTTGTAGATCTGTAAAGCAACCCGCAGTCCAGGCCTTCCGAGCGGCCATCGTTCGGTCAGATTCGACAACCTCGATGCTCATCCTCATGTCCCGATCTGCGTCAATCTCAAAGTCGGAGCGCCATCACTACAATCCGCCTATAACCAGAGTCTTGGAAGCACAATCAGTCGGCTGAGTTCTCCGTTGTCGGCGCACTATCAAGAGCGCAAAGATGACGCCCAAACCACCCCAAGTCTGTGCCATCAAGCACCACTGATGTAAGGCTCCGACAGTTTAAATGGAAGCCGCGCATAAACAGAAGTCATTATTGTTACTTGACGCTAGAAAAACTGATAAACCAAGACATATGAAACCATCAGACTGACTTTCAAACTTCACATTCACCCGCCCAACAAACACTCCCCCAAAGAAATGCCCCCTTACGCGGGGTTGATGATCAACTCAATGGTAGTGCAAGCACCACCCGGCGGCGCCGTTCCAGTCTTGAACGCGTAGACGTGCATACCCGATCCCGAGTTGCCATCACCAGAGCTCGCTGGACGCACGCAGAACTGGTAGTCCACTCCGCCAACATTCATCAGCACTCTCGAGCGACCGTCACTCAGCGTCACATACGAAAACACCTTCATCGCCGCGCTCTGGCTGTTGGACCAGTACAGCAGGCTGTACGACCCGGACGTCGCGACGTAGTAGTACGCGTTGTGCGTGACCGAGTACAGGCTGCCGTCGGCGGCGACGATGAAGGTCTCGCGGCTGCCCTGGAGGTAATAGTTGTCCGTCATGTGTGTCGCGCCGTCGGAGAGGGCATACCCAGAGCCGGAGTTGACGGCGGGGCTGAGGCCCATGTAGCCGATGGTGCCGGTGGGCGCGTTAGGTGCTACGTTGATCGTAGTGGTTGTGGTCACCGTCTGGACGACCACGACGGTGCTGGTGGGTGCCGTGGTCGTGGCGGAGGCTTCGCCGTCGGTCACAGTTTGGGTTGTCGTTGCTGAGACGGTCGCGGTCGTGGTCACGGCAGTGGCGAGCATGGAGCAGGCGGAGGAGACAACGTCACCTAGAGGTCAGGGCAGTCAGTATCGTCGCATTCCTTGATGAAGGGGGCAAAAGCGTACCAGGGAAGGGAGACAGTCCGGCTGGTGTAGTATCGCGACGCGCCCTCTTCTTATTCTTAGAGGCGGCGACCAGCTCGGGCAGCACAACAACGTCAACGTAATTCCCGTCCACGTCCTTGGTCCCGTTGACAAGCTCACCCTCCCTTGCGTAAAGACCGCGGCGGACCTTGTCCGAGTAGTCAAGCGGGGTGAGATCGTCATGAAGGCAGCTGCTCGTGGGACGGGGCGGCAGGGCGCGCTTGAGTTGCTTGGTGATAGCGACGAGCTGCGTCGTTGTGCTGTACGAGGTCACAAGCGGGGTGACAGTCGCGATATTGGTCGTCGAGGGGACGGTGGCATAGAGAGTTTCCGTCGCAGTGGTTGTCGGGGTGGTGTATCCAAGCAGCGAAGAGCAATACGGCTGCAGAGTGGAGGTGACGATGGCGGAGCTGGCCGAGGCTACGGGGCACGGAATCCGGGGCTTGCCTGGGCTCGTAGAGTTGGTGTAGGTGAAGCTGTAGGAAATGGTGTACTTGTCGCTGCCACGATATTGGCCCGTGTTGGTTGCGTAGCTGGCATCCCAGGACTTGGAGTACTGCAGGATATACTATTAGACACCGGTATCTACGGTAACTACGTGGATCGAGGCTTACCAGAGAGCAGTATTGCCCCTCGGGCACTCCGTTCTTCAAGACGAAGAAGGTGTTGAAGAACTGACACGTCTGAGCAGGCGCGTTCTTCGGCGGGTGCCGGAGGTTGTACTCCGACTGCGCCGTGCAGGCCGCCGCGCAGAGCTTGGGGTCGAAGGGACCGTTGGTGAAGATCTTGGAGCCCATGAAGGTGTTGTAGCCGCCGCAGTCGAGGGGCGCGTTGATGGCGGCATCGCCAAGATAGACCGCGGGGTTGTAGCCGGCTTGGTTATCGGCGCGCTGGGCAACGTAGCCGTTGGATCCGGCGATGGCAACCTCAAACTTGTTGCGCCACTGGCCGCGGTTGGTCGCGGAGCTCTCGTAGACGGGGCCGCCCCAGAAGACGCACTTGATGACGTTGGTGCTGGCAGGGTTAGAGCAGCTATCAGCCGGTTCCTGTGTCATGTCATGTCAGGAGATGTTCAACTCAGTCACGATCAAATGGGACATGCTTACCACAGTGGGATCGCGCTCAAAGTAGATGTTGAAGGCAATGCAGCCGTTGATGGCATCACACTTGGACGCACACAGCTTGGTGTCGTAGCTGCCGAGCGTAGTGTAGCCCATGTATCCGTAAGCGTTGTTGGAGGCCTGCAGGTTCTTGAAGGTGTTGAAGTAACCGGCGGGCGTGGCGGCGTTGTTGGCGGCAGCCGCAAGGTCGGCCGAGCTCCGGAAGGCGGCGGCGGTGTCCGGGCTCACGGCAGGGCCGGATCCGGTGGGCTGCGGGGCACATGGAGCACGTGCGGCGAGGGTCCTCTTGCCTACCGTTGCAGGCGCGGTTGCCTGCGGAAGCGGACTGGCCATGACCTCGGCGACGATGCTGGCGGCGGCGGCATTAGCATCGTAGGCTACGATGGTCTCGGCGGCTCCGGTGGGAACGGTTGCTTGAGGCGGCTCAGGAGCCTCGTCGATGACCTGCCATACCAAGTCCTGGGCTTGGGCGAGCGCAGCGAAAACGCCGACGAGACCTGCGGATCTCATTGTTGCCGATGGTGAAGGGAGCTTTGAATGAAGCTATGAGCTGCAAAGTATCGAAGATGTTTCTTGGAAAGAGAACGAGGAGTGATGAAGCTTGAGTTGATTGCTGTATCTCCATGTCTTCTTGCCAACAGCAGATGGAATATCCTCTTATACACATTTCACAATGCCATATCGGCCACACCCTGGTGACAGCTATCGGACTTACCATCACGCTTGTGCACAGCTTGAGCCTCTCCAGCTCTCCTCACGGCCGTCTTCACGATGCATACGATAGTGTTGAAGCTCAAACTTCATCCCCGGCACCAGACCGAACAGGAGTAGATGGCGGAGCTGAACCACGCAGCAAGCCATGTGTTCCGTTACCTATTGCCATCTTCCCCTGCTAGTTACCAAGTCTGGGCCGTTGCCTACGGACCCTGCACAACTACGGGCGAACAGAAGACCCAATCTGGGTTGGTTTGCCGACGGATGTGGATGAGCGCACCACGTGGACTTCGGAGTCTCCTCTCACTGCCTTATCTGGAAATTCTCAGCTCTAGGTGGCGGGGAGCTGAGATGCCCAATCGACCCGGAAATTCGGGTTTGGGGGACTGGGCTGGCTGATGGGGGTCTGGATTCGGAACGGCAGGGGTGGACGACAAGGGGCAAATGCAGCTGACGATCAATAGTCCAAGCCCAAATAACCTTACCACCGAGAAGCGGTAAGCCTCGGGTTGTGAGGATTCTTTCGGCCGAGGAGAGTCGTAAACAATCCAAAGACTGATGAGGCTATTAGGAACCTTCGAGAATGACTCGGCGTCGCCGCTGCGGATAGCACTACTATTATCTTCCGAAGCACCTCAGGGAGTCTTCTGATGAACGACACAGTAGAGTGATCGAGTTCGAATATCATACCATTTACAACCTGTCGTTTGCCCTCACACTTTCCTTTTCCTGACAATCTACGCATCCTGGAATCATTGGAGTAGACAATCCCGGGCGTTCTAGGTCAGGCTGTGCCCGAAAATCAAGGTGAGCCCTGGACAGCGGCCAAATCTCCTGTTTCGCGGCTTGCAGCGAGGCAAATGATTTGATGCACGGGCTGTTGCTTCATTGGGAACCTCGGAGTGAACTGCCGAATGAAAATCAATTCAGCAGGCCAAGTGTAAACAAGCAGAAACTCGCGGTCGATGACTGCATTCACATTCTACGATCTTTCGCAAATAAGCTCAAGCTCTCGCAATTTTGATTTCTGTCGACCCAAGTAGGATTAATGGCTAGCTATCGGAGTACGAGGCAAACCAAATGTGGAACATCCCAAAATCGCCCTTGCAATATCCGTTGCTCTGGTTGCATCTCTGCTTGATGCCGCCGTATCTCATCATCTGTAGCTTTCGTCGCCATCGCACGAAGGATTACGTGAAAAGCGGCAAATCTCTGCTTCAAATTTCATTAGTCAAAATAACCAAGCCAGGAATCGAACTTCCTTACTTTCCAACCTGTCCCCATCACTCATCGCCAGAGTCCATGTCGTCGGAGTCATCGGAGTCCTCTGGTTTAAAGACAGCCTCATTCTCTGCGAACCAACGAAGGGTCTCGGGAGCAAATCTGTCAGGTCTCGCTTTGATCTTGGCGTCGATGCGCTCGTACAACTCGCCCAGCTTCATCCACGTGTCGAGCTCATGGGGAGTAACAAGCAGGTGGACAATCAGGTTGCGGTAGAGAGTGAGGAGTATGAAGTCGTCTCTAGGGTAAAATCCGTAGTTGCAAAGATTGAAGCCGTAATCGTCTAGGGCCTCAAAGTCCGTGGGTAGCGAGAGCTTTCGCGCGGCAAGTGCAATCTTGTCGGCCGTGGTCTTAGGACGATTCCGGCAGGCGGTCTTGTGGGCGATGATGCCGTCATGATCGT
>WIGM01000509.1:0-32632 GCA_014235935.1 Colletotrichum musicola | reverse complement strand
ATATAGTTCATTAGTTAGTAATAAATATCAATTAGTAGTAAGTTTTTTCCTATCTCTATAATATCATTTAATATTTTTAACTATAGTATAATTAATTAACTATTTATTATTACTATTTAACTTATTAAATAGTTCTATATCCTTAAAATAAGTTTATACATTATATTCTATCTTACTATAGAAGATTAGTTATATTTTTATACTAGTAAGTTATAAGGGAAATTCTTTAAACTTCTATTTAATAATATATTAAAAAAGTGCTTTTTCTTTACTTAAATTAAGTTTATATCGTTCGAGTTAGGTACGTTCGCATTAAGTTCGGTAGTTTATTCTATTATATAAGGTACTTTTTAATACTCTATAGATAGTCGTTATACGCGCAATACTTAATTTACTGCCTCTAGCGCGTATAGTTTAAATTACTTTAAGTATAAGAATGATTTTATCTTTTTATATATAGATTAGTATTATAGTTATAGAGTAATAATGTATTAAATATTTAAGTACTTTAAATATAAGTGCGTTTAGAAAAAAGTATTTAACTAAGTAATATATCTAGCTAACTAATAAACTATATTATACTATTTTTATAATATTATTTAGAGTTTTAAAATAATAATAAACGTTAAATAAGTTAGTTTTTTTATTTAATAATTTAATAATTATATTATTATGGACTAGAGCTCTATATAGACTAAGACTATACCTATACTATATAGACTACTATAGAACGTACTTAAGTATAGTAGAATGAATAGTAAGGGATCTGTTTATTATATACCTTTTACTAAATAAGTTAAGATATACCTTTAGCTTAATAGTTTGTTATATCTACTACTACATTTGTCCTATATAGGGCCTATACTATTACACATATTAATATAATTTATTTATACTAAACTATATACTATATATTTTTTCTTTTTATATATATAGACTATAGGTGTTTAGTATAGTAAAAACGATGTTTTAGAGTGGGCTATAGTGGGCTCTAAGAGCTGAAGTCCGTTACTGTAGGTTGCTTAAATTACATGCGCGGTAGGTGTAATCTGACATCTCTATTCCCGTACTTAACATAGCTCAGTCGTAGCCGGCAAGTATCTGACGATGACATAGAATCTACGTTAATGTCAGCTGGGACGATACTGGGACCCTAGTTTAGGTAGTATGCCAGATGAGCAAAGGAGAGGAGTCAAATGTCGACAGCCTCCCGGGAATAAATCTCTCTGATTATAAATCATTGAAACTAGCAATCGACACTTAAGATCGCGACCTGAAGCCCCTTGTTGTTAGCAACTGAAAGCAAGGCAAAGAACCCACGAAACGAGCCGAAATACCTAGGATTGCTCTCCCCATGGGTATTCAGTAGCAACACATCGCCAAGCAAAGACGACACAAATATTTTACATCACTCAATCTACCTGCACTGGAAGCATCTGGAATCCGTAAACCAAGCCGCCCACACCATCAAAGCTGAAAGTCTTGTTTGAACCCATCCCCTCAATGTCGTTGCTGATGACTTGGTATACTTTGTCAATTTTCAGAGGATGGGATCAAGAGCCAACATATCAATGACAGCGAGAAAGTACCATGAGATTCCTTGGTCAGCGATGAATGCTTGCAAAGGCCTTGTAAAGATCAGAGATGCAGTAACACTATGTATCAAGCAGGCACGAACACACCATGCAGCTGGTTGAGTAGCAGGAAACATACGATTGGTGTATTGAAACATAGTCGCAACACTGGAGGCTGTTCCTTGGGCCTCAATTGTATGAGATCCGGCGAGAACCGTGTGATTACCTGACTGATGAATGGCGACTTGCTAGATGAGCCGGCACCTCCAACCTAGGTTTCATCCACATCGCGTCTTTGAGAACAGCCGTGGCCAGCTGGCACCGTGCGTCCCCTCGATACCTACACGGTATGTCGTGGCCACATGTGGGCCCCCTCCCACTCGGCAACGGCGCGGTTGTTGGCCTCCGATTTCAGCCATCGTCATCTTTGCTTAGAGGTTCTTAACTTCTTCCCTCACCTTTCGTCCTTTATCGCTGCGATGAACTCAGAGACGAAAGAGACGGGCGAAAGGTATGAGCTCGCAATCTTGATTTCCCGCTATTTCGCGCTCTCCGCCCCAGGAGCTACGCCCCGCTTTGTGAGGCAGCATATTGGTCCCGAAGCTTACGACTCATAGCGCCACGAATATAATCTTTATCGGAGCTGGAGCAGTTGGTTGTTTCTACGCCTCACGCCTGCACCATGTGAGCCCATGCCTCCCCGAATACTGGGAGCATTCCTACTGATGGGTACAACAGCCTGATCGCAACATCCTTGTGTCACTCGTTGCGAGATCCAACTACAAGGCTATCAACCAATCTGGCGTCAGGTTGGAGACGCGTTCTTTTGGCGACTATTCCTTCAAGCCACACGCTGCCTTTCCCTCCGTCCAGGCGGCCGCTTCAAAGAACCAGGATGGAGCCGGCACTCGATGGGACTTTGTCTTCGTGACGACCAAGGCACTGCCAGACCGCTCGGATGACCCCGCCATGATCGCTCCCCTCATCAGCCCGAAATCATGTATCGTGCTGATCCAGAATGGTGTCGGCGTCGAGGAGCCCTTCCGGAGGCGTTTCCCCAAGAACCCCATCGTGAGCGCCGTAACGGTCGTGAGCGCCGAGCAGACTTCTCCCGGTGTGATTAGGCAGAACCGCTGGACGCGGGTTAGCATCGGCCCCTACACAAACGGACTCGGGACGGGTGATGCCGAGACCGTCTGGCTCGGTACGCAAGCGGTGGAGCAGCTCAGCAAGTGGTGGGGACCTGGCTGGGGTGGCATCCGCGACGTCGAGCCACATGACGAGGTTGGGCTACAGACGGTGAGATGGCACAAGCTCTGCATCAACGCGGCGTTTAACCCGAGCGCGGTTCTCAGCGGTGGGAGGGGAAACGCGGATATGGTGGCGGACCCGGAGCTGGAGGAACACGTCGTTGGCATCATGAATGAAATCAGGGCTGCGGTTCCCAGGATTCTGGGGAGGGACTTCCCGGAAGATCTGGCTTCGCCAGATCGGATCGTCAAGAGCACGCAGCGAAACACCGGAGCCAGGCCCAGCATGCTGCTCGATTGGGAGGCTGGAAGGCCCTTGGAGATCGAGGTGATCTTAGGCAATCCGGTGAGAATAGCTCGGGCCCACGGTGTTGAAATGCCGCGATTGCAGAGCTTGTATGCGCTGCTCAAGAGCGCACAGAGGAGCCGGGAGGAGCGAACAGCCAAGAGCAGGCTGTAGGACATGCCAGTCGTATTTCGCGTGCGATAGCTATTAACCGTTTCTAAATATCACAACACAAAACCGTGTTCCGCATAGATACCTCAAAACAAATATTTATATGTAGTACTATTACTTACCTACATACAGTACGCGTCTACCTAGAATTGCCAGGGGTAAGGAACTTTGGAAGGCCGACTAGCCGGATACGACATGCTAATTGGTACGACATCCGCATCGCTCATGAGCAGCTACCCATATAATATCAAGTCTCCGGCCTCCCTCCCTACGTACTAAAAGAATTAAAAGAGCTTCACCGCCACTAGACCTAACGTACGGGTAGGACCTAAATGGTGGAGCATATCTAATTCGTCCAGTCTCGCCCGCTGCTCGTATGCCCTGCGTTCTTCTTGTCCTTTGGGTTGAGTGTTTTGTTTTCTAGTGCATAGCCCATGAAGTCCTAGCTTGACTTATCTCCCTTGCTATTTCGAAAATGCGGATT
The DNA here is from genome assembly GCA_014235935.1 of Colletotrichum musicola. NCBI lineage: Eukaryota > Fungi > Ascomycota > Sordariomycetes > Glomerellales > Glomerellaceae > Colletotrichum > Colletotrichum musicola. The sequence goes on along the minus strand of WIGM01000509.1, from coordinate 28,867 downwards.
GTTTTTGTGTAGGCGAGTTGTAGCCCAGAGCTTCGGGCAAATGCCGCTCGCAACGCCGGAAGGGTCACCAGTAACAGAGCTTCGCCATCCCCATTCTCGCTCCACTCCCCAAATTCCCATCTGCCCTTCGAATTTGCCATTGTGAGGTGGGGGGCCCCCTGTTCGTGGGCGAGTTAGGGCGAGACCTCGGTCTACTATGTAGGTAGTCCGGCCGTGTCCTCGATGAACAGCCCTAGAGATAAACTGCAAAACACCAAACAAGCCAAAGTGTTTAGGTGTCAAATCGCCTTCCGGCGCTGAAGCAGGAAGGCATTCGAGCAGGTGCTGATGTTGCTCTAGGTACCTAAGCTCATGGCGCTGGCTTCCTCTGGCGTGCCACAGTGTGTGTGGTGATGACCGTGCCAAATCTATGATGAAGGCCACTTGACCAGTGATCGACACGCTAGAGCAGCCTAGGCCGCCGCACATCCATGATCCCTTGCACGACTCCTCCAACTTAATAGCTGGCCCCTCCTTGGTCCTGGCTGTACCTACTACTACTGTGTAGTGTATTACTACTATGTTAATGGAATACACTAAGAGGTATTACCTAGTGCACCTGGCCTTGTCCCATATACAGACTACACAGCGCATTTGATGCCCTGTTGCCTAACTGTTGTGGGAGATGGGGAACCGTTGTCTGCTTTTTGCTGAGGCACTGCTCTCCTTGGTTTGGTCGCCCCCGCACCGCACTGTAGCATGTGCCGTCCTGTGATGTGTTGTGTTCTTCACTGGTCAAGTTCAGACGCGCCCGGATCGGTCTTGGTTCAGAGGCTACAGGTAAAATGGTTATGGTTATCCATCGATAGTTACCTAGTCGTAGACGCAGTACCTGCCTGGGCACTAAGGGTACCTAGGTAGTGTCAAGTGGCGCGTGCCTACCTATACTGTACAAACACCATACCTGCCTATACGTAGCTGGTAGGTAGAGTGCGCACAACCTGTACCTACATAGTGTAGTACGTCAGGTTCCGGTCTGTCCCCCCGCCCAAGGCTCTTCCCGGACCCCGGCCTTCCTTCCCCTGCTGGTGATGATGCCTCTTTGCCACCCTCGGCGCCGTGCTTGCGAGAACCTCAGCTATGCCTTGCGGCCTTCCCTCCACCGCCCTGGATCGCGAACCGGTTCCTCCTCTTCGAGATCGGCCTGCCCCTCTTCCCATCGCCACACCATGCCTTGCATCTGTACTCAGTCGCCAATACTAACGTCTTACATGCCATGCCATGCCCCCTCCTTGATACCTTGGATACGTTCCAACTTGCCTTACCTAAACACGTCCTCTTGTGTAGTGCAGCGCTAGGACCACTGCCAAAAACATTGCATGGCTTTCTACAGACCTTGAACACTGCTTCGCTTTCCACTCCTCCTTCCTGCTATCTTCTATGTGGTGTATAACTTCTTGCCCTGCTTGGCTTTGAAGATTAGGGGCTCTAGTTGCTGATACGTTACCAGCCTGGCCCATTCTCTTGTCCTTTCCCAATCCACACACCTACTGAACGGCTTGAACTCGTTGCTCCTACCACGCTCGGTAGCTCCCCGCGCCCCAACTCAACATACCGAACGAACATCGAGGCATATTCTCCGTCTCCAAACACCTTACCCGCCACCATCAGTAAAGTCAACAGCCTGCCACAGATCGAGAAAGAGAAAAGAGAGAGAGAGAGAGGGTGAGCAACACACACACACACACACACACACACACACACACACACCAACAAGCAAACATACACACACCCCAGAAAGAAAGAGGGAAGAAAGAGAGAGAGACAGAGACAGAGAGAGAGAGAGAGAAAGGGAGGGAGACAGGGCAAAAAGAAAGCAGGAGGCAACTTTCCTTCCGTCGTTCCCAGCGCCCTTCCCCGGTTCAGCTGCCAATTTCGTCGCGCAGAACCGCTTCCCACACCACAATCAGTGTCCCATATCGCCTTCTCGATCTGCTGGGAATGATCGAATAAACCACATTGCAGCCCACCAAAAAAGGGCAATAAGACCCAACGTCTTCACAAAGGGCTTGACCGTGGCGACAGTCGTCGTCAAAACCTCAGGGGAATTCACATCTCGTCTGCCCTTCGCAATACGCCTCCCTTCCAAAGGGTCCCCAGCGTCACATCTGCGTTAGACAAGCCTGACCATTTACTGCGTCGCCTCATGCCAAAGCTAACTGACTGCGGATTTGTGAGCCTCCGGCGAGGCCTTGCCCAGCTTGCGATTGCCCGGGGATTCATAGACTATTAGGTCTCTCTTACCGAGTCTCAGCATGGACCCCGAATTCGACGTCCGGCGGCCTTCTGTTTCCTTCGCCGACCGCTCCACGACTGACGATTCCTCCGAGGCGACGCCCATCGTGAGCGCATGCTCAGACCCCGCCGTGCCGCCGTCGCAGGAAACAGACTCACCTGCGGTCGCTACCGCACCAGCCTCGGCAGCCGTCCCTGCGAATACCGCAACCCCCAGCTGTTCGTCGTCATGGAGTGCCAGCTCCGATCGCCAACTTGGCCACGGTGCCAGCCCTGACCCTTCAGATCGAGTCTTCCCCATCCGCTCCGTTGTGAGCGTCGATCGTAGCGGCAGAACATCCGGCGAACACGATTACTTCCCGCGAGTTCCCGACCACGGACTGTATCAAGCCCCTCGCCCCGGCAACCCTCGCATCGACACCCCCGCCTTCGACGCTGGTGGCCGACGTGATTCCGCCGTCGGGTCAACTTCCCACTCGCTTCCGTCTACCGTAACTTCACCCAGCGATCGACAAGCCGTACTGACGAGGAGGAAGATTGCCGGTAGCGGCCCGTTATCCAGCGTTCAGGCGGATGCTGCACGCCACGCAAACTCGCAACCTCTCGAGCTGTTTCAAGATGTTGCGTCAGAAGGAGAGGACGAAGTAGTCCAAGCCGACGATTGCTCTTCCCAACCTCAGTCGTCCCTCTCGGCCGGCACGCTCGGCGACGTTGGCAATGAGTGTCTGCTCACAACACGGTTCAAGTACGTTATGACCGAAGAAGGACATCACGTCATTACCGGTACGGACAGCGTGCTTCAGCGTTGCGAAGACGAGCCAATCCACACTCCTGGTGCTGTACAAGGGTTTGGCGCCCTCATCGCTGTCCGCGAGGAGCCTGACGGCCGCTTCTCCGTCCGTTACGCAAGTGAGAATACCGAGCGGCTGATGGGATACTCCCCTCAGCATCTGTTCCGCCTCAACAGCTTCCTCGACATTCTGACGGAGGAACAGCAGGATAACCTGCTGGATCACATTGACTTCATTCGAGATGAAGACGCTGACCCAGCAATCAATGGTCCCGAGGTTTTTAGCTTATCCATTCGTCCACCAAAGAAGAAGAGTGTCAAGTTATGGTGTGCCATCCATATAAATCCAGCACACCCGGACTTGGTCATATGCGAATTTGAACTTGACGACGACCATCATTTTCCCCTCCGACCACCTGAAGAAGGCGCCTCCAACACACCGGAAGATACGCTGCAGTCGAATCCCACCATGGAGGAATTGGCCGAGAGCACAGAAATTCTGAGCAAACCGTTGAGGGTTCTACGGAGCGCACGAAAGCGCAGGGGTGACGCCGGAGCTATGCAAGTATTCGACATCATGTCTCAGGTTCAGGAGCAGCTCGCTGCGGCGCCGAATCTGGAAGGGTTTCTCAAGATTCTGGTGGGTATCGTCAAGGAACTTACCGGTTTCCACAGGGTCATGATTTATCAGTTTGATTCTTCTTTCAACGGAAAAGTTGTCACCGAGCTCGTCGACACTACCCACACGAAAGATCTATACAAGGGACTGCACTTTCCCGCATCCGACATTCCACGACAAGCTCGAGATCTCTATAAGTTGAACAAAGTGAGGCTTCTTTACGACAGGGACTTGGAGACCGCCAGGCTCGTCTGCAAAGCCAAGGAGGACCTTGATCTGCCCTTGGACCTCAGCCACTCGTATTTGCGCGCCATGTCACCTATCCACCTGAAATACCTTGCGAATATGGCTGTACGATCGTCCATGTCGGTTTCCATCAACGCCTTCAACGAGCTCTGGGGTCTTATTGCTTGCCACTCTTACGGGCGAAAAGGCATGCGAGTGTCATTTCCTATCCGGAAAATGTGTCGCTTAGTCGGGGATACAGCATCTCGCAATATTGAACGACTGTCATATGCTACTCGGCTGCAGGCGCGGAAGCTCATCAACACCGCACCTACGGAGAAGAACCCATCTGGGTACATCATCGCGTCCTCTGACGACCTCTTGAAGCTCTTCGACGCCGACTTCGGCATGCTCTCGATCAAAGGGGAAACCAAGATTCTGGGTGATATTGAACAGTCCCAGGAAGCGTTGGCCATGCTGGAGTACTTGCGGCTCCGGGAACTCACTTCCGTTGTCACCTCTCAGGATATTCGTGAAGACTTCCCAGATTTGCGCTACCCCCTCGGATTTACTGTTATTGCCGGTCTATTGTACGTCCCATTGAGTATTGGCGGCAACGACTTCATCGTCTTTTTTCGGAAGGGCCAGGTCAAAGAAGTCAAGTGGGCTGGGAATCCCTACGAGAAAACCCTCCGAGAAGGGACTGCTGCCTACCTGGAACCCCGCAAAAGCTTCAAAACTTGGCACGAAACGGTTCTCGGCAAATGCCGAGAGTGGTCAGAAGAGCAAGTTGAGACCGCGGCTGTGCTCTGTTTGGTCTATGGCAAGTTCATTGAGGTTTGGCGGCAAAAAGAAGCCGCATTGCAGAGCAGCCGCTTGACACGGCTTCTACTCGCCAACTCAGCACACGAAGTTCGCACACCGCTCAACGCCATCATCAACTACCTTGAAATTGCCCTGGAGGGGTCACTGGACCAGGAGACGCGCGACAACCTCGCCAAGTCTCATTCTGCATCCAAGTCCCTGATATACGTCATCAACGACCTGCTTGACCTAACCAAAACGGAGGAGGGCCAAAATTTGATCAAGGATGAGGTTTTTGACTTTGGAATGTGCATTCGCGAAGCTACGGACCCATTCACGAACGACGCCAAGAGGAAAGGAATTGAGTATCAAGTCATCGAACATCCAGGCCTTCCTCGTCACGTATGTGGCGACAGTCGGCGACTCCGGCAGGCCATTTCTAATGTTGCAGCTAACGCCGTCCAAAACACTACGAGCGGTTTTGTCAGGGTGGAACTGTACGTAAGCGAGGTTCTTGAGCGACGTGTGCGTATCGAGATCGTCGTCGAAGACACAGGCAAAGGCATGACTGCTAAGCAATTAGACACCCTTTTCCGAGACCTGGAACAAGTCAGTGTTGAGCTCGATGAAACTAGCCTTCCACAAGAAGAGGAGGTTGGAAAAGAAACGAGAATTCTGGGATTGGGCTTAGCGGTTGTTGCCAGAATTGTGCGAAACATGGATGGCCAACTGCGTTTGAAATCAGAGCACGGCAGAGGATCGAGGTTCGTCATCCAGTTGCCATTCGATCTCCCGGACGATGCTCCAGCACCTGTTGAGGGCTCCAAAATGTCCAAGTCCACAACAGCATCTAGCGTGGCGTCGGTTACAACGGCAGTGATGCCTGACAACGACGGGGAAATGATGCTTATCGATCGTGGGAGCAAGACGACTCACGACGAAAATTTTGAAGAGGCTCGGTCGGGTGAATCGGGCCCAAAGGCAGAAACGCAAAGTCTTGAAAGTCAAAGGAGTGCTGCCACGGGTGCCAGTAGAGCGAGTGAGAGGAGCTCTCGAAGTGACGCGGATCGTTTGATCGATGCAATTCAAACACCGCTTTCGATCGGCGACGTCGACAAAACCCGACCGGCCCCTCACCGCCAATTTTCGAGGGAAACCTTTGGCCGACCGCTCTCCTCGGACGGTAACAACACGTCAGCTACGGCTGTAAGATTCATGGGAAGTTCTAATTCAAAATGCACCCACGCCCCGACTACAGCAACTGATGGGATGTCCCATTCCCCAGAAGTTGGTTACGCAAGCGTTGCAGATACCAAAACGCCCATTAAGGCTGTCAAGGTGCCCGATGAATATTTCGAACAGCCTTCGACTAGACCTCAAGAGAGTCAGTCCTCACGGGTGCTGTTTGAAATCTCGGAACGTCCCAGAGAGCAGGCCACCTCGGAAACCGGCACCGTGACAGCTCCAAGCGTTGTGTCGGGTGTCGATGACACAAAATTACATGTCCTCATAGCCGAAGATGATCCCATAAACTTGAGAATCCTGCGCAAGCGTCTGGAGAAGTCAGGTCATCAGGTTTCTCATGCGGTGAACGGCGAAGACTGCGCGACGGTCTATCGTGACAGGCCTAGAACCTTTGACGTCATCTTGATGGACATGCAGGTACGTGGTGCTCTCAGATTCTTTGTTGCCATGCTCTAACTCATTTTCTAGATGCCGATAGTGGACGGTCTCACCAGTACCAAGATGATACGGGCGTTTGAGCAGTCGGACGACCACGCTGGTCACTCGCCAACAGCAGCTCATAATGGCAGGATCCCGGTCTTTGCTGTCTCCGCATCGCTCATAGAGCGTGAAAAGGACAAATACATCGACGCTGGTTTCGATGGCTGGATTCTCAAACCCATTGACTTCAAACGGCTCAACACCTTGCTATTGGGGATTGTGGAAGACGACGTTCGCGCAACATGCCTATATGCCCCCGGCCAGTGGGAGCGTGGTGGCTGGTTCAACGTCCGGACCCATCCCGCTACAGACACCCAGAAGAGGCCGGAAGCAGCATCTAGGAATGCATCCCCTCGGCCTCCACTGGGTGGGCGGGCTGCCGATGCGTCAGAAACGGACGCTGCGGGCTGATGCTCCTTTCCAATCGCCCGAACCAACGTTGGCTATACCGACCATGCGATAGCATCGAGTCGATATATGAGCTATGCCACTTTCTCATGCCCTTCTACTCCTTTCGGATGTTGGTGGTATTCAATACGAACCCTGCATCACATTAAATGGTCTCGTATGGCTTGGCTCGTACTCTCCGCGGCACAACGACTCTTTGGCGGCAGAGAGGCACAAACACACAACATTCACGTCACTTTCCTGAGGCCCTGCGAATATGGAGTTTGCAAGATACGGGTGTTTTAACATAGGCTCACCAAATATGACATTATAGAGAGTCGCGGGCAGGGGCATGAACGGGATGATGACCATGACAAAAGCATACGGATTGCATGGATTTGGGCGGTTCGCGGGTGTTCAATCGCTCGGCACTGGAAGGCGTTCGTTTCACAAAGTTTATCATAACATATCTCGGTCCTCGACGCAATATACCACTTACGGGTCCCTTCACACGAGCCAGTTGGTCGTTGGGTGCAGAGGGCTGTGATGGTGGTGCGGGGACTATCTCTGCCAGCCGTGTCGAAAGCACGATGGGCTATCGATGCAGAAATGACCAACCAAAGCTGACCTATGCCAAGTACATACCATTTATCCGTCGGGGGCTTCTCGCTTATGATGATTTTGGACGGACTGATAATTCCCGTTTGGGTAGGATGATTCTCTTCGAGCTGTTTCGTCTGAGATGAGGTGTTGGACAGCCAGCCCTCAAGCAGGCCTCATAGGGTATTGACTCCTGATTTTGCACTTTGCGAATCCAAGTCATACGCGCTTGGAGTTCGTCACATGTGTCAGAATTTGGCATACCAAGAAAGCGATGATCTCGTCACGCGCTCGGACTGAATCCCCCCAATCTTGGTGGGGCAAAGGCTCTCAACGCCTCGGTGTCAGAGGCAGAAAAGAGTTCTAGTTAACTACCATAGTACATATTACAGTAAAAACAGATACGAGTGCAGAGGAGAGGCCGTGCGCCCAGTTCGAGACTTGACCCAACCAGCCCATGCGTCAGATGAGGTAGGGGAGGTAGGGAGGAGCCCTGGAGACAGTGGTGCATGGAACAAATAACGAGGGTAGGTATGTCAGCCACGAGCTCCCATATTTTGACAAGTATACATTGAGTTTCATCGCCCGGGGCAGGTGGCCGATACAGAAGACGATATGGATATCCTACGGCAGTCTGTGAACCAGTTTGTTTGTTCTCTTCCCAGATACCCTCCACATCCTGGGCAACGGTCGATGCCAACTCGCGTCAGCCGAGAGTTTCTGATGTCCCACGATCGAGGAATGTTGAAGCTCTAATAGAGTACCCTCTTACCGTTTGCAGCCCCCTTATTTCCTCTCCGGTAAGTACTGGGGCCGTGTTTGCCTCTGAAACAAATCTTCGGAAATATCACAATCCGGACAGCAATAACAGTATCAACGAGGCAGAAATCCTGGACAACATGTGGCGGATGGATGGATGACAACAAGATGACCAAAATTGGAATGTGAAAGACAGAAGCAGCACCAGGGCCAAGCGAAGAAGGACCAAGCTATGACCAGGTTATCTTGATAAAGGCAAGGATGAGGATAGCAAGAGGGATCTTTTGCTTTGTAGAGTAGGTAAGTTGGGGGTGGCTGAGTGTCCAGTCAAGCCTTTTGTCCTCAAATCTGATTTGTCGCAATTCACACACACCACGACCCCTAAGCCCTCCTGGAGCTGGACGCCACCCCCCCCCCCCCTCTCCCCTCCCTCCCAACTGCACTCCTATCTGCTCGTTCTTCGTAGTCATTGGTTTAGTGAACGAGGTTTGATCCTGCAGCCGAAAGGCTGGAGACAGACATGATCTGCCCAGCATAGGAGAGCCGCCGAGTGCAGGTCGTTGAAGAAAGCCAAAGTTCAACACATTGTAGCACTTTACATTCTGGTTTCTATCCATCCTGGATGGCGGCTCACACCCTCTCCCCTCCTAAATCTCATAATATGGCCTTACCTGCTTATCGAAGCACTTCTTCAACTTCTGGCCTCCCCTCCGCGAAGACCAGCACCATCCCCACATGTCCTAGACAAGGAGCGGTCTAGAGCATTACAGAGGACAATTCTCTTATGTTTTCAAGGGTGGCCCCTTACTCACAGACTCTCACCCGTTTCCCATGAGTGGCAGGTTAACCCCGCCACCTCACGTAGCAGTTGTGTATTTTTGCTTGCACATAGTAAGTGCTGACAAGTAGAACGAGAGGATACCCTGCCAATTTGTCTGTTTTCTGTTCCCTCCTGGCTGCTGGCATGTTAGGATGGGAGGCTCAGCGTTACGAACCTGGTGTGTGTGTCGAATGACTCAGAGGTGGGAGGTTCTGATCATGAAATGTAGGAGAGGGGCAAGCTAGCAAACGTAACTCGTCTCCGAATGCTTGCTGCTAGCAGCAGATCAAAACCTTGCCTACCTTTCCCGTCATCCTATTTAGAACTCCTTCCTGCAGCAGTTCATGACCTATTTTCCCGGGGACAGACTTGCTGGATGTTGTGGCCCGCTCGACTTTTAAAGGTAGCCCGCTCCCGCATCGACGGTGTAAGGAAGTTAGTCTGGCGTCGACTCTCATGCCAGTTTTGAGCGGATCTGACCTGCTCTTTTGATTGAGTTTTCCCTCCTCCTTTCCCCCCGTTTCTATCCTCTCATCAACCTGGAATCGTAAGAAATGTCTTCATCTACGTCTCCGGAGGCACACGATGACAAGAAGTCAACCGTCATTGGATCAGTCGTACTTTGCATCCTATTCCCGAGCGCGATGGTTGCTCTACGAATTTACACGAGAACTACCGTCATTGCCCTGTTTGGAGTTGACGATGTCCTTGCCATACTTGGGCTTGTGAGTAATCACCTAGCTATCAGGATGAGTCCTTAACAGCTGCGGGCTCACAACACGGTTGAAACAGATGGCCACGGCAGGCTGTGCTATTGCCATTGCCGTTAGTAAGTCGCACGTCGTTCCCCCCGAGCACTTAGGTCGATTGACGATGCAATAGTGACGGATTTTGGCCTCGGAAGGCATGTTTCAACACTGAGCCCTGCAGAAATCGTCAACTACATGCGCGTGAGTCCTCTGTCTCGACCTTTTGTAGATGTCCATGGTGGCTCAGGTCTCACATGTCAAGACTTTCTACATATCCATCGTCTTCTACAACATTGCTCTCCTCTGTATAAAGCTGTCTTTTCTCTTCCAGTACTATAGGATTATGGCAGTGCCCAGGATGAGAAGGCTCTATGCCGTGGCCATCGTCATCGTTGGAGCATGGTCAATCTCCCAGCTCCTCATAGCCGCATTTCAGTGCCTTCCGGTTGAGGGCTTCTGGGACAAGAAAGTCCCAGCAAAATGCATACCTACCCAGCCGCAGTGGTACGTGAACGCAGCGGGAAACATCATTACAGATGTCGCCATCTTCGCGCTTCCTCTCCCCATATTTGGTCATCTCAGCCTCCCTCGAAAGCAAAAGTTACTGCTGATGGGCATCTTCAGCCTCGGGTTCTTGTGGGTCATGGCTTGCCCCGTACTTGAGTCCGTTCGTTAACCAACCAGTCAGTACCGTGGCCATATCGTTTGTCCGGATCAAGTATCTCAGCATCCATGAAGACTTCACTTGGACCAACGTTGAAGCCTCACTCTGGTCCGTCGGGGAGTGCGCTTCTGCTGTTACATGCGCGTGCCTTCCGACTTTGAGACCTTTGTTGACGGCCATGTTCCCCAAGTTAATGGCGCGCGTTAATTACTCGCTGCACAGCCATCACACGGAAACACAGGGTCCATCGAGGGCAACGTACCCGACGAGTGCTTACCCTCCCAAGCTGGTCGATGCCGAGCATGCCATGCCGGATTCGGCCATCTCTAGCGCCAGGTCGAGCCGCCTGAAGGACGACGGGTCAGTCGCCAACGTATCAGTGTACCAACATCAAACAGCTTCGACAGTGGATATATTCGGTCTGGCCAGCGTGCGCGAGGATGCTATCACTCCCGTCAGGTTTGACCACTGCAGCCTCACGAACCCGAGACCAATCTGGTCTTCTGCTCAAACGCCTCGGGGCCAAAGAGAGATGCCTGAGACCGTTTTGCCAAAATAGGAGCGGGAAGTAGCGAGTACCTCCTCTCCAACTGGAAATAAAGCATCAGTGGCGGTTTTGTAAGATGTATCCATTGTCCATGAAGACAAATGTTGCAGAGTTGGAGACCGACGGAGCAAAGGGTCCGACATCACTGTGCCCTGTGATACTATCAGCAGCAGCTTATTTGAGCCTGATTAAAAGATAACGCACTTGTGATTAATTAACCACTGACTCCGGAGCATACCCGTCGAGTTCTGAGTGTTGGTGTCCCAACTGTGTTCGATTCTGTGTATCGTAGCATTATGCGACGTCAATCGCCTCCAGCTTGTAGTCGCTCTGAACTCTACTGTCCAAAACGCCACCACCCTTTCTTTTCCGACTCTTTGTAACCTTCCTCCATCACGTTGTTCCTCTCCACGATTGTGAGGAATACTTGGTCGAGAGTCGTTGGAGCCACACTATAATGCATAATACCCAAGCTCTCCCTCCGCTCCTCCATCATCACTGCCAACTGACCAACGGCACTGGAAGACACTTCCTCATTTTCTCGCGTGATATCCTTAACCTTGTGACCGCCAAACACGCTAAGAACCTCGCTCGCGGGCACAGAGAAGCGCATTTGGCCGTGGTAGGTCTTCTCCTCCAAATCAGAGCCTGGGAACGTGCTCCTAATCCAGCTACGGAGGCTCTCGATCTCTTCGGGAGAAGTATGGGGTGCCGATTTGCTGATGAGGTGAACGTGGAGGGTGTCTCCAAAGCGGCGACGAAGTTTGTCTGTCGTGCCAAGAGCTAGCATGTGTTTCGCCAAGATTCCGGCCCGGCTCGCGAGTGCGTCAGCTTCCTCCATGCTATGTGTCGTGAGTAAGAGAGACCGGCCAGGTACCGTAGCTGCCAATGTCTTCCACATAATTCGCTTGGCAGCAGCATCAAGACCCGACGAAGGTTCGTCTAGTAGGACAACGGTAGGGTTGCCCATCAGTGCAATACCGAGGCTTAGTTTGCGTTTATTACCAGACAGTGCGTGAGCCATACGCTTTGAGAAGGCTTGCAGGCCGACGGCATGAATGACGGTGTTTACGTTATGGTCGATGTCAGGAACTCCACGGACCCGAGCATAGAAGTCCAGATGGTCTCGTACCGTCATCAAGTCCATCGCGTCGTGCTGCGGGCAGACGCCAAGATGCGCCCGGGCAGCGGGGAGATCACGAATAACAGACTTGTTTTCGACCAGGATTTCGCCTCCGTTCCGACTAGGCTTCAGGTCTCCGCGGATCAGGGAAATAGTTGTCGATTTCCCAGCTCCATTCGGCCCCAACAAGGCGAAAATTTCCCCGCGTTGAATACCAAAAGTGACATTGTCGACCGCGATGTTATTTCTGAAGGTCTTAGTAAGATGAATCACTCGGAGCCCATCGTCTTTGTTCCGTGATCCAGTGACTCTTGTCAGCTCATTTGCAAGTTGATGGTCGGACGCGACAGGGTCGTTGGGCTTGGCATAATGCCGCTGCCAGAGCCGCCGGATCGACGTACCAACGGAACCGCTGTCGGCCCAGAGCAGTATACCAAAGAGGATAATGGACTGGAAGATCAAATACAAGATGGGGCCTCCGTACTGAAGCACACCACTCGGATTGGTCGCCAGCTGCCGTCCGTCGCAAGCTGTAGAAAACAGATTCAGTGTCAAGAACATGGCCCGAACGACCGAGCCAATAGGCGCAACGGCGGAAATGACAAAGTGTACAACAATAAGATAGTCATCGACTCTCGTCACTGGCGCATACGTAACAGTGCACATGTATGCAACCAAATACAGCAAGAACATGACTGCTTGCCCTGCAGCGACCCAAGCGTAGGTGGAGAGTTGCGTTTTGCAGAAAAGAGAAATTACGTAGGCAAGCAGGATTGCGGTCAACCCATAGAGCAAGAAGACGAGGAAGATGTAGCCGACGTGGTACCAGATACTTGACAGCACAGCCCAGAGGATCGTGATCAAGGTAGTGGATGCGATGACGATTGTGAAGTCAAAGGCGAGGTATGCGAGCCACAACGGCAACGGGCGAACACCATTGGAATATTGCAGACTGCGGACCATCTGTCGACGTTCCAAGCTTGGGTAGAGCGCGAAGAATCCAGGATAAGCACTGAGAGCGATGCCGGTATAGATCAGAAACTGCAGCGAGTTTCCTGTATCAGGGTTCCAGGGGGTGGCAAAGGGCGCCCAAGACATCGCGACTGTGACGTTGCTGAGTAGCATGTTCATAAGGCCCTGCGCCAACAATGGGTTGACGAGACCGTTGAAGTTGGCGATATATGCGATGGTAGGCAAAACAGAATTATCGCCAAGCCAGAGGCCGCCCGGCAGCGTCTCAATTCTGCGGTCGATTATTGTGCTTTGAAAGGCGTCAAAAGTATCGACGAGAGTCGCGTTTTCTTGAAGTAGTTGCGTCGCGAATTCTAGCCCGGTACCGGACTCAGGCCCGCTACCGAAACCCCCAGCAGCAGCGTTAAAGACTGGAAGAAGGACGCTGGCAGCAGCCGTGAGATTTAGTTTGGAGCGTGGCCCATTGACAAGTTTCCAGTTGAAATCGGTGAGACTGAAGCCCTGCGTCTGGTCCAGAGACCGTTCCTCGGAGGGTGAACAACCAGCCTTGGTTTGATCCTTGATAAATAAAGTGACCAAGCCGGCAGCTGCCACAGGAATGACGAATGCCGCGAGGTAGGGAATCCAATTCGTTTTCAAAACGGTGACCCGCTTGCGAAACAGGACTGCTGCTTGCTGCAAGTACCCGATGCGTTTACCATCGAGCAAATGAATGCCCCTTTGAGACGCGCCGTCCACGGGATGACTCTTGGCTAAGGAGGTCGCCTTCTCGTTATACCCGGAGTTGGTATCTTGGACCGGTTCGCCTTCTTCCTCGCGGACCTCCTCCGCCAGCTGCAGGAACACGTCTTCAATGGTCGGCCCTGAAAATTTGTACTCGTGTATATCGTTGGCTTCCAACGTGCGGATAACCTGGGCAGCCAGTGACGACGTGGGGGCGATGTAGCTGACGAGATCAAAAGAGATCCTCTTTTGAACCCCCTCCACGTTGGGAAGATTCTTGATACCGGCGTCTTTGTGGACGTGTACCCGGTACCCGCCACCGAGCCGGTCCTTGAGCTCCACCGACGACCCGTCGGCACGCAATCGTCCCTTAGACAGAATAGCGATGTGGTCAGAGAGGAGGTCGGCCTCGTCCAAAAAATGTGTAGTAAGGACAATGGTCCGTCGTCCACGTTCGGCCAAGAGAATGTCCCAGATTTTGCGTCGACTAAGAGGGTCTATGCCGCTGCTGACCTCGTCGACGCAACATACTGCACTGCCTCCTGTAAGCATCATGCCGAGCTGCAGCTTACGCTTCTGCCCCCCCGACAGTGTTTTGGACATTGCTTTGCATTTCGAATCGAGATCAACCGAGTTTATGAGGTCGCGGATCTCTTGTTTCGAAGCGACTTTTCCGGGGGCCTTGAGTCGGTTGAATATCCAAATGTGCTGCTCAACGGTCAGGTCGTCCCACATGACGTTTTTCTGAGGGGCGATTCCTAGCCCGCCAGTACCATCAACAGTCACCGTACCGCTTGTCAATTTGCTGGTGCCGGCAATAGAGTCTAGGGTGGTTGATTTCCCGCTGCCATTGGCTCCTAGGAGGGCGAGGATCTGGCCTCTCCGGACGTTCAAAGTCAAGTTGTCTACCGCAACAACAGGCTCTCGGGGGGCTGAAACGAACGAAAAAAAAACGGCGGAGGGCGGATGGTTCGTAGACCTTGGTAAAGCACTCCAAGCGGACTGCGGAATCATCCAACTGGCTAGCGCCGGGTTGGAAGACGATGTTCCGCCCTTTGGTAGTTGTACCATGAAGTTTGGATTCGACGACAGCTCCAAGCAAGGGGTACGTGAAGATCTGTACAATCAAGAACACCCACAGAACGATACCACTAAGCCCCCAAGGGCTTTCCGGGGCGACTTCGGTCAGATTGGTCGGGGCATCCACCCTTTCGTATCGAGCCATGAAAGTAATGAAGAACACGTAGTTGCACGGAGTAAATAGGAAGGCGAGGGCTGCAACGACGGCAGTGCCAGGGTACGATACAGACTGCGCGAGAATGCCGAGAACTATAATGGCAAGAACTGCCGCGATGCCGCTAATTTGAGCCTTCTTAAAGACAGATGATGCGAATATTGAAAAGGACGCCATGGCTATGCCGTTCAGAACATGGTAGGCAAGAACTGTGGCGACGCTGGTGCGAGCAAAAACTCCAGCACGCAGGACGAGTGAGCCGATGACCCAACCAGGGAGATAGACGAGAGTGAAGGCGAGGTGATAGGAGACAATGCGGGCCGCTTGGGCATGCCATCGACGCTTGACGGGCATCATGGCATCGAGCAGGCGGGTCATGCCACTCTCGCGCTCGTTAGCGATGAAGCCGGTGAGATGATATGTAATGAACAAGACGCTAGTCATGAAGGCAACGCCCATCCAGTTGGTGATGGCGCTCTGGTAGTTGATGCGGATGCGAACCGCCCGTTCCTCCTGGGTCATGCTGGTGAATGGGTATTCGTCAATGAATTCGGGAACAGGACGTGTTTGTGGCCGGAGAGATGATCCAGCGTTTAAGCCGGTTTGGACGTAAGCGATGGCGCCATCGACGGCTCTTTGGAGCGGCAACAGGTAAATCTGGGCGTCGTTGCGGTCCGAGTCGACATCGATGACCATCTTTCTCAATGCGCCATCGCTGCGGAGTGTATAGTTCCAGTAGCCACCGGTGCCTTCATTGGGAGACGACTGAAAGACAACAGCGCCGTAGCATCTCGAGACACCTCTTAGGTTGCTCCGACATTCGGTCCCAAGATCAGCCGTAGACGACCGTCTCAGAGCGACCTTGCCGGCACTCTCGACGGCCTGGGCGAGCGTATCAATGACCCGGTCGATGTTACCATCGGCGAAGCCGTTATTCACGAAAACGACGGTCTGTCTACCAGCGCCGGCCGCCGCGTCAAGGGCGTTGGGAAGTGAGCGGATCTGTCTCGGGTCGGAGACGCCGTATACGGCGGGAAGAACAAAAAGATTCTTTGCGAAACTGAAGAACGTAGTGAGAGCGATTGGTAGGATGAGGGCGATGAAGACGGCGGCAACGGCGTGGCGGCTGACAATTTTCCAATTTTTGAGAGTGAGAGTCCACGTCTGGCGCAGAAACGTCATGGTGGCAAGTGTCGTCCTTTCTATCTGCACGAACAATTGCGTAGAGACCGGGGTTCCCGGACAAGTCGTTGCGTCGTCGCCGTCGATCGGAGACGCACAGCAGACGCTAACAGCAAAGCTTCCTTCCGTTCGAAGAATTGATGGGGCAAACTCAATTCCCTCGGAGCCGCGAGGGTCAACGGAAATATATGCCTGTTGACGAGTCAATGGGGCGAAAGGGATCGTGGAAGACTAAGGGACAGAAAGAGCGTCCCGGAGACAGATGAAGAGAACGGAAACGGGAGGGTGTAACGCATGACCGAGGAGGAAAATTTGAGATGAACGAACATTAATAAATTTCAAGTAGGGGCGAGGATCGGCCATGCGACGACGGACGGATGCTCGCACCGAACCCAAGAGATTCGAGTCCACGTTGGGGGTTTCGGTTGCGCCAACAGCATCCGACGCAGCCTTTACCTTGGGTACATAGCCAAGCCCGGCCTAGCCAACCGTTCTGTTGTCTCGGGCGTCGCGACCCGTTTTACGCTCTTGGCACCTAGTACATAACATATCTTCGCCCTGCCTGCATGCAATATAGCAATAACGTGAAATTTTCAATCTACTCCACTAGAAATCCTCCGCCGCCCCCATCGTCTTCCATGTCGTACTCTTCTGTAACGTCGCTTGACACGTCGTTGAGGCTTTGATTTGCCCTCTTCATCTTGTCTCCAGTATCATTCGTGAAATCGCCCTCGCCCACCTCTTCAGTTACAAAGCCCGCGCTAGCCACTGTACCTGGGGTACTCAGAATGGCCTCGCCGCTTCTGGCCCCTCCCCTCTGTTCCTCAGCTCGCTCGTCTGAATCCGTTCCCGCCCATACTCGGTCTCGAATGCGGAGTGCTGTGAGGAACCGCTTCCACATACGCCTCGCCACAAGCGACCGCCTGGTCTGCGCCGCCTGAGCTTCCATGTCGCCCAAGCCACCCACAACAGCGCGAACGGCTTCCTCGTATTCTCGGGCTACAACCACGCCATTAATCACCGCCGTGCCATGTTTCCCGTTGAACTGGAACCCGGTCAACGCCGGCGCGTAATCAATCCCCAGAATGTGCGCTGCCCGGGCCGTAGAGTCGGACTCATCCATAATGTGAACGCCGCCTTCCGGGACCATACTCGGCACAAACATATCAATGTTACCAAATTTGTTCTTCGGTACCTGTTTGTTAAACACTGGCGGTGCACGGTATACGTCTGTCTGCTCCTCCGTGAAGACCGGCGTGCCTGCCGCGTCTCTCTCGTCACCACCGTAACCATCGTCGACGAACTCGCCGGGTCTAGCGTTGGACCGCCGAGGGAGGAATTTGACGGGCACCTCCAGTGACTTGACCTCGCGTCCCATGCGATACCACTTGTCTCTACTTCTCGCAACGCGTACGTCTTTTCGTCTGTAGACTTTCTCCAGTTTAGCTTTGGCTCCCGCCGAGACTGTTCCGGTAGGTTGCGCCCCAGGGAGTAAGACTTCGTTGCGCCGCAAGTGCCGTTCGAGAGCGAATAAGGGATGACCTTTGAAGTCTGCAACATTACGCGGCATGGGCTCGCGTCCCTCTATTGCCCTCAGCTCGTTGTCTTCGATCTGGTCGAGGTCAGTCGGCCAGCGTTGTGAAAATGGTTTCAGCGCCTTGCGCCACCATCGGGCCCCATTATCGACTGCCGTTTCGATGCGCGAGCGTCGCGTCTTCGCCGAGTATGCTTTGGCATATCTCCTGGTTACATCTCGGGCCGTACCGTTAGAGTCGAAAGCAACCACATAACTCATGCAGTTTTCCTTATCAGAAGCAGGCGGTTCCATCAGGCGGGGTTTCCACATAGAATTCGTCACTAGAGGGTCCACCGGCTGCCATCTCTGATGAGCCACATCAAGCACCTCCACCCAATAGACTGGATACGGTGACTCGCGAATTCTTCTGGGAATCTGGGCCATCGGGCTTACGGCCGGAGGCAAAGTTGGCATCGACGGCAGTTGATATGCCGCCGCGTTTGGGTGACCGAGTCGTTGGAGTGGCGAAGCCTTGTTCACATCCGAGTTCGAAGGTGTTTCGTCGCCCGTTGAGTACCGAGACACCTGCGTCCGGATTTGTTCTGCCTTGGCGGCCTTGGTCGAAGCCTTCAAGTTACGAGATTTAGGCAGCGTTGGACCACCTGCGGTAAAAGCCAAAGGCTGTAGTGAGCAGACCAGACGTGCGCGAACTCCGACAGATCGCAGCATAGCGCAGAACAGTTGAGCACCAGTGTCCCGGGACCCCCGCAACTTTGTAGCAGCATCTCTGAATTCCGTGCGGCCTATGCACGAGTCCATATCGCTCGCGGGCTCATACTACGAGACAGTTAGCCGCAGCATAGAATTTGAATTGGGATGTGTACATGCTTCGAAAAGATCCTCGGGGTCCTCCGCCCATAACGACCGACGAAGTCCCCTCTCGGTGATCTGAAATTTGGTCTTGAACATGGACGCCGCCTGCTGAATACCGGTTTTGAGAGACTCCGTCTGACCAAATTGTGGAAGATGAGATCCTGGTGTTAGGTATGCAGTAGTCTTCTTGGACAAAAGTGGACGAAGCGATTTTTGGACCTCCTCATCGTCACACCATCGATTTCTTAGACTGCAGTGCAAGACGAGACATAGAAGATGAGTCCTGTGGATAGATAGTCGGCGTTCTTTTTCTTCCTTTGTAAGCGGCTTCCTCCTGTCGACGCCCTTCCTGACACTGGACGCAGCACCTGTGTGGGCTGATAGATTTAGAGTGAGTTTCTTGGGTTCCTCTTCCTTTTCGGAGTCTGGTTGCAGCGCGCCAAAGTCGATATCCTCGAAAACGAAACCATTTTCATCCTCATCCTCATCCTCATCTTCATCTTCGGAGTCTTTCTGCACGGTTTGCATGGTCGGTGTGGGAAGAACGACGTCTTCAAATTCGATGTCCTCATCATCGTCGCCGGAAGCATCCGACTCATTCGTCTCGGTAATGGCGATTTGCGCCCCTTTCTGTCCGGGTCTCTTGAGCCTTTTTGCTGGTCGTTCCGAGTATGTTGCTGGTCCGATGTCCATCGCAGCCTCAGCAAGCATCTCCTCGTAGACATTGGGCACGCCAGACGCGACGGCTCTCGAGCGTGATGCTCGCGTTCGCTTGCGACCAGCCATTAGATGGCTGTCCTCAAGACACGTACGCGGGTTTCACAAGGGGAGTGAAGGCCTGGAAAGAAGCCAGAGGGTGGTTGCCTGATGGGTAGAAGAGCTACGAATAATTTGCCTCAAATTTCGACTCGGCTTACTTCCCCATGCAGTACCTAGGTGGGATGAGGTTGGGGTAAGTGTCTTCAGATACATAGTAGATGGGTGCCTAGGTAACAAGCTAGTGTACCTACCTGGGCTGTATTAGCAACGTCATTGACTGAGCTTTTCACGCTAGACAGCTATGCGACCTATGATTGGATATCTTGTGTTTACTTGTGGGGTATGGGAACGGTTGGAGAGTACCTAGTATACACTGTATATGGAAGAGAAAGAATTCACACCTTTTTTCTCTTTACTCAACATATCGGTCTAAATCGCCTCATCTGTCAAACTGTCTAGACATCTGTGATATATTCCACGACTCCTTTCAAGGGTCAAGCAATGGTTGAAGATTATAGGCCGGCGCAGTGAGTTTAATGACCGAGTATTTACCAGCTGCACAAAGAACACATGCCCAGCTCAGGCCAGTTATTAACCGACGGCCTCGTCCTTCAAGATTATCCTTGCCGTATAATAAGAGTTGCACATACAAATGCCTCACTCGTAAAATATGGATGTGTCCAGTGGCAGTCTATCGCCCATCCAGATGGCCCTTTGGGTGTGGTTGCGCAGCTCAGTTACATTGTCGTGTCCCTCGGTCGTGTTGGGGTGGATGAGTACGGACAAAGGGCCTCTGTAGATGGCCAGCCATGAAACGAACGCACCGAATTGCGCTGGCGTGAAGACGTTGACCTCGAACATGGCGACGGGGTGCGGCCCGATGGGCTTCTCCCAGAATTTGTAGATTCTTAATTCAGGGACTGCACACCTGTCAGTCCACTGACGTGCTCTCGCTCTCCATGGCCTTACATTCTCTCCGAATACGCTCCCAGAGGCCCTTCGCGTACTTGGCTTGCTCCGGATTATTCTGAAAGTGGTAGATATGGATGTCACTGATGGTTTTAGTTAGTGGCGGCACGGGCACAGAGGTTGTGTAACCTACAATCCTCCCCGACGGCCGTTGTCCAACGGGGTCGGGAATGTGTCGTATGCGCTGCTCAGGCCCTCGCGAGGGGTATTTCTGAAGCTCTTTCCATCCTCATTCATCTCATCTAGCAAAGGAGGGGCATTTTCAAATCCCTCGCGAGGGGACGGCCAGGCGTAAGGAGGGGGGTTGGAAGCCATGGCGGGAAGCAGGATATTACCAGGCGCGAGGTCAACCTAAAGCTTTGTAATATTGCAACGAGATAGGGCCGACGTAACAGTAGAAGTGCGCAACAACTACCTGCCTCGGGATGGTCCGGCCTGGACTTATATAACTGCTCTTGACTTTTATTTTGCGTCAAAGTAGAATAGAAGAAGACAGA
Source organism: Colletotrichum musicola (assembly GCA_014235935.1). Taxonomy (NCBI): domain Eukaryota; kingdom Fungi; phylum Ascomycota; class Sordariomycetes; order Glomerellales; family Glomerellaceae; genus Colletotrichum; species Colletotrichum musicola. The sequence goes on along the minus strand of WIGM01000509.1, from coordinate 8,056 downwards.
AGGCAGAAGACACACTCTTCCGGGCCGTTGCTAGAGAACCATCCCGATGACGGGAACACTACTGCAAACGCAGCCCCATAATGCGGTTGGAGGTTGGCGGTGCATTGACCCCTTCTTTCTAGGTTGGTAAGGCCAAGTATCAGGCCGTACGGCGCAGCATTTCTAAGCAACCGCGCGGGCAGAGATTAGCTACCCATTACCATGTAGTATTAGCGGTCTGGCACCCCCCAGCCTACCTAGGTAGGTAGGTAGGTAGGTATGGCGTGCGGGACTCTACGCTCTAAGTAGATACGCAGTTGTGCCTAATCACATAGGGGACTATTATTTCACACCCCTAAAATGAATATCCCACACCCCACAAGTAGCACGAATAATAACGACGATAACGGACAATAACGACGATGGACGATAACGACAATAACGGACGACAACGATAATGACGAACAATAGTAATAATAACATACTAAAAGTAAATAATAGTACCTAGGTTAGAATAGCTAGAGGGGATGTGAAATACTCAGTCTGGGGTGTGAAATAATAGTCCCCATCACATATTACCCCATGCTCGCCATACCACGACTAGGTATACCCCAATTTGTTGACCCACTATCACGTCCCTATTTCGCTCCGGCCGCACCTCATTATTAATAAACTTCAGCCTCTTGAGTTATTGGCGCAGGATAGCAATTGTCGTCCGCAGATGAACCCGTCCTAGACATTCCCGGCTTTGGAAACTTCGCTATACGTTCCGCTACTGCTGGTTGTTGCTTCTAGTCGGGCAGATGGAAGCAGGTTTGGGCCAGACTATGCTCACCTGTCTGCCAACCGTCGCCAGCCCATCACTTACTATATTAGCACGTCGCCGGCGACTCGAACCTGGCTTTATCCCAGAAGAACTAGTAGCTAGTCGAGGAATTCGTATTAGAGATCAGCTCCCCATGATTACAAGTGAGTTATCAGAGGGTCTGGCCCATACTACTTACCATATCTAGTCACAGTATATAGTTTGTCGTCTTTTCATTACTTAAAATCGGTTCAAAGGAGATTCCATTGACAGCCCGCAGCTTACACAGGCAATGATTAGAATCGCTTGGCATACCATACATAAGTTGCCGTTGTTCCGGTCTCAGACTGCGATGGGACTGTAGGCCTGGTCGCTTCCACCAAGCCCAAGTCGCGTACGTCGGGCTTCCAGCCATTTCCCAACAACCCATATCCGTCGGAGAATGATGATCTACCAACGTCAGATGTTGTTGATGAGCATAGTCACTTTTGAGGGTCTAGTCTGACAACAAGTAGTATTAATTACAACGATCCAACATATTAGGGCAATAGATGCAGCCCTTATACAAGCGGAGAAACAGAAATCTAACAATGACCCTGGGGCTGGCAAGTGTGAGAGTGTTCGACGTGGCATGAGGAGCAACTCTGGCTACAGACCAGAGACCGACAACGTAGGATAATCGATGGGTCGTTGTTGCCTAGGTATTTACTGCTCAGCAAGCCGTGGTCATCGGTCAGCGGACCAGTAGTCGATGGGTTGGTACGCAGGACAACCGTGGTCTACGTTCGCAATGGCAGAACCGGGGTCGTCGTGGTGACGCGGCGGACTGTCTTTAGAGATCCATGGGCAAAGACTTTGAAGTGTCACCAAGCCTATACCACGCATGTATAGAAAACAAAATATAAAATCCAGGTGGTTTTCGAATCGACCGACGAATTACATGCAGTCTATAACCTGTGTCTCGGGGCCCCAGAAATGCAACAGCCGTCGCATTAAGCCTATACTTCAGGCGCTGTTGGCTGCGAAGAGAATCGAATTCCGAATTTGTTGACAGCATGAATCTTAATTTCCGTTATGCACCTCTCTCAGCCAACGCCGTGCCCCTTATTGAAAAGGAGGAGGGTAGAACTGCCTCCAAAAAACGCCTTCTACCTTATGCAAGGCATCCATCTCGACTGCACCTCCTCGAATTCCGCCTTCTTCGCTTGACCGCTGCTCCTTTAGTTCTCTCCGTCACATTGCCATCTTATTTCTTGCTGTCGCACTTCGCTCTTGGCTTGCTGTATGACCAGCCTCGAGAAGGTGTATCACCTTGAGACCAGCATCGCCCTCTAGAGCTCAGACTCGGCGCCGTTCGTTTCCACATTCATCGGACTACCGTTTTGCGCATGCCGTTGTTGGCGGAGGCGGGCATTTCCACGTGCACGGCGCCTAGGTGCGGGCCGCGCATTGCCGTTCATGTTCTCGTCATCTTCATCCGAATCGGGGTGTTCTTCCGCGTAGATGCGCGCCTCATCCAGTTCCGTCATGTCATCAGGTCTGTCTCTGAGCCATTGCATACGAGGACCCGACTTGGCAATCTCTGAGACGCGAAAACCGTAAATACGAGGCTCGTATATCCGACCCGCACCCAGTCCCGGCGCAATGTTCTTAGCGTACATGCCGTTGATCATCTCGAGCGAATCGTCGTTGATCCGTGCGCCACCGCTGCTAAGAACCTCGGCACCACGCTTGGTGAGGTCGTACTCGGGGAAAGTGAGTAGGAAAAGGGCGCCAAATGTGCGGCCGAAGAAGGCCCCGTCAACGGTTTGGAAACGGCTGTTTGGAGGAACGTAGACGTCGAGGCAGGAGGGACAGAACAGCTTCACCGTATCTTCACCAGGTATGTCGGATAGGCCGACAGGCAGTGTTCTCGCCTGGTCGCAGTTCGTGCGGGGGCAGCAGCCGAAGTGGCCCAACTCGTACTTCTCGCTCATTTGCTGTATGCCTGCCCTCGAGCAGATGAAGCGTTGGTGGATCAGGCCGTAGAGCATCTCGGAGGACGACTCGATGACGCTGAGGTCGCTGGCCATGCGGCTGTGTTGTCTTCGATCATGCCTGGGGCCTAGGCGGTCTTGGTCGCCCGAGTCGTTTTCCTCCTCTTCCTCTTCTTCCTCCTCCTCCTCGTCTTCATCCTCCTCGGGCTCGACATCGAGGATCATCTAGGAATGAAACAGTTAGTGCCGGGAATATTTCTCAGGACTGTTGAGTCGGAGAGCGGGCGAGAGAGCCGGGGATAGAGGAGTGGACGAGTATTTACGGCCAACGTACCTCCAGCGCCTCTTTGTACATGGCGACCTGGTTCTGCAGGCCTGTGAGATTGAAATCATCTTCAATGAACTCCTCTGAGACCTCGGCGAAGTACTCATGGCCTAGCAGCGAGCAGAAGGAAGATATCCAAGACTCCGGGGCCCCCGAAGAGGTGGACATGTCGTCGAGGTAATCCAAGGTGATGGTATTGACGGGGTGTCGGGATTAAGACAAGTATCGTCGCGCGGGTAGGCACGCGCGTAATCCGTAGAATGGAAGCGAGGTCGACGCGATCCGTACGATGCGGGTTGGGTTGCTGGTATGCTGGCAGGGGCGCAAAAATGGCGGGGTATTTGGGCGTGAGAGGTCAGACGCGGCGCATATCGAGCGCCAGAGCAAAGTGGCGACGTTAGAGGGAGTTGATCGATGATGAGTTTGCGCGAGACCGGATGCGGCGCTCGTGCCAGTGTTGAATTGGATGTATACTTTGTCCGAATTTGAGGGGTATTTGAGACTTTGTTTTATAAATTTTTTTGTCCCTCGGCTCTGGGAGAGGAGGTTGTATTTTGGGGAGCCTCTCAGCTTTTGCTCAACTTGGTGGGTGGGCGGGCTGTGGACGGTGGTGCCTCACGACACGACCGCAGCCCGCTTGGAGCAGGAGATTACGACCAATCATATGGATGGTCTGTGCACCGAAAACGACTGTTGGGCGGCTCGACTGTTAGTCCGCCCGAACTCACCGACCTCCCGCCCGTAGGTGGGAGACGCGGACCTTAAGCCCGGTCAGGCTGCGTCTACCTATCCACCTACCTACCTAACCTACCTAGGTGGCACACTATAATAATAGTAGGTCCACCGGATGGGAGTGCCTACTTCCTCTGTAGTAGTAGTACCAACTACGTTCATATTAGTACTAGTATGTTAGTCCAGGACCCTAGGTAGGACCAGGTAATGGGTATTTTAGGTTAGTTACCTATTGTTGGCTTCCGTCCATTGCATCTCATCACCGAAGGCTTCGTGCCTTTCCCGCTCCAACCACGCGAAACATCATTGCGCACAGTATATACAACTTCACGGGCCTGGGAGGCAACCGGTCTGACGATTCATCTGGACATCTACTCACATCAAAGCTCCGACAACAAGGAAAGGTGGAAGAAAAGGAGGTTTTCAGACGCGTTGCGCCGCCGAAAAGACCATGAGACTGCGGCTTGCCCGCTGGCGCCAACAGCTCAGAGCGACCAGCCGACAGACTAGGAACTACTCAACTGTTCGACCCGCCGACGCGACAGCGACGCCGTTTGAGTCAGTGGACGTCCAGGAGTTCCGCAGGTCGGCATTTCAAGCCGAAAAGCCACTGGTTCTGAGGAGACCTGGCAATCTCATCGGCCAGAGTTTCCTCCCTGCTGCATCCAAATGGTTCAAACGGGATGAAGTCCTCCAGCTCCCGGATCCTCACCAGAGCCAATCTGCTACATTCGCCCCATACATGTATCGATTCGCCCATCACATTTTCCCATACGAACTTATGAGTCCCCAGTTCTCCGAGGATACAGAGTCAGTCGTGGATACAACTAGCCAATTCCTCACCTGGCTCGCCTCAGATCCCGACCCGTTAGGCGCGGTGTTGGCAGGTATCGTACATGCCGCATCTCCCCCAAGCGCCTTGGAGCCTAGGTTTTCATCCTTTGGCGCGCCGCTCCTGCTTCTCTTGAAGGCCACCGAGTTCAACAGGCTACGCGAGAGAAATGTCAGGCAACTGTACATCGCCCAGGCTCAATTGCCCGACCTTCCCCAGCAGCTACAGGATGACCTACCGGTCCCTCGAATTGTAAGGGAGGCCGGCAAGGGTGACATTTATAACTCGAGCATATGGCTCGGGTTGGAACCAACCTACACCCCGCTGCATCGCGATCCCAATCCCAACCTCTTTTGCCAGCTCCTTGGCCATAAGGTGGTCAGATTGCTGCCGCCATCGTCAGGCGACCATCTGTATCGGCGCGTGCAGATGCAAATTCGTGAGTCCGGCAACAGCCGCATAAGGACGTCTGGGATGATGGAGGGCCGGGAGAGAGTTGTGATGAACACGGCTGTCTGGGGCGCGGAAATCCCAGAAGATATCATTGAAGCGAGACTTAGCCCTGGGGATGCGTTGTACATCCCAACGGGATGGTGGCACAGCGTGAAGAGCGGCCATCATGACGGGCAGCTCAACGCATCGGTGAATTGGTGGTTCAGGTGAGCAACCGCAGCATGTTAGTCACGTATAATTACACTTGTATGCTCCGACCCTGGACCAGGGCTTGAAGGTGCCTTGATCAGACAGCGAGACTGGGCGATTCATTATCCCCGAGCCTGGGCAAATAGGTCGTGATGAGTGGGCAATGGTCATTTAACAGTGTTGAACCTTACCATACAAATATCCGCTTTTGTGTGGCGGCAACTGTCTAAAAGATTATTGCAATTCGCCCATTGATTGTGTACCACATAAAATAAAAACCACCAAGATATGACGTCTAATGGTAAGTTGTCCATACAAACATAATAATGGATCCATGAATCCTTTTACTTACTGCCTTGGGTTGAATAAAAATCGACCCAAATTTTGGGCCTCGGAAGCAACGAGTGCAAGTTCGCCGGAGTCAAACGTGCGATCCTCTTAATCGCTACCTATATTTGGCTGCTCCTGGCTATCTTGTTCCAAGTCCCCCGCAGAGCACGGTAGCGGAGGAGCACAGCGCTGGACTCATAACCCAGAGGTCCTTGGATCGATACCAAGTCGTACTGGCATCTTTTTGGTGTGTAGAATACTTCACTTTGGCAATCATTTACTCGGGTATATGCCCGTGGTGCAGCATTGGGTGTCTTTGACTATTGGCGATAGGACTTGTGAAGCACTACGCATGGTAGACCGCCCTTCATCGGCAGCGTCAGGCTGCTTTTGCTGACTCTCTCTAGGCGATCAACTCTGGCAAAGTCGAACAGCCCGGTGACGGTGGCAATGACTTGGACAGCTATGACCTCAGCCATTCTTTTCCCCAGACAGGTTCTCGGGCCGCCGTTGAAGACAGGATACTCGGACGGGCTCTTGGTGGCCACCCTGCCGTCGACTAGCCACCGCTCGGGGCGGAACTGATCGGCATCCACACCCCATGTAATACGCGAGCGATTCATCGCCCACGTGCACCATACAATGACGGAATTCTGGGGAAGAAAAGTGCCGTCTGGGAGGCTTGTGGCCCGGACGACTTGCTTGATCTCAAATGGGATAGGCGGGAAGAGTCGAAGGGCTTCACAGAAGACGGCGAATGTGTAAGGTGTCGTCGCCGGGCTACATCGTTCTGAAATGACTTCTTCGAGAGGATTCCCACCGTCTGCTGTGACCTGATCAATCTCCTCTCGAATTCTTTCCACGACGTCGGGGTGCTTCATGAGCAGGTAGAACGTCCAAGTCAGTGCTTGGGCTGTGGTGTCTCTGCCTGCCGAAAGGTAGTTGAGCGCAGCATCTGCAACCAGCTTCTCGTCGCCCACAGAGTCCAAAAGAGACTGGACGAGGCTGCCAGATACGTGAGCGAGCTTGCCGCTAGTGTTGGTAATAGTCGGCTGAGACCGTGTCTTCCTATCATTTGTCGCGCTGGATACAATATCTTGACCGAAAGATTTGACGATTTTTATGGACCTCCGGAGGCGTGAGCCATTTATCATTTCAGCGACGAACCACAAAGGGTTCTGGAATCGTTCGGCCGTTGCGCCCGATGCGTAGTCAAAAGCTACTGCAAACTCATCGTCGGCATGCATCTCCATCTACGTGAGGTGAGCCGAAGAGCAAAGTAAAAGGATATGAGGGAGACATACGTTATAAGCCATCCTTCCCATCAACTGGGTCGTGATCTCGTGGAAGACAGCCTGCAAGTCGACCACTGAGCCACTGTTGGCCTTTCGTCTCAGGAAGGTGACGCTCTGGGACAGATACTGCGGCAAGAAGACATCTGTTAGAAGTTTCAAATTGGACGTGTTCAGGAAGTTCAGTCCAGCCTTGCGCTGCGCCTTCCAGAGGTCACCGTCCACATTGATGATGCCATTGCCTATGCAAGATCAGCGAGGAGTGAATTTTTGGCTACTGAGGCATATTGTCACCGACCGAATAGGTCTCTCGACCTCACTTTGAAGAAGTCGCCCTTGGCGATTATACCTTCGTTCTTGAAGACATAGTCGAGGTTCTTTGGGTCGCTGATGATGACCCCTGCAGGCAGGGTGGGAACCGTGATCTGCAGAGTTTCGTACCCATGAAGCCGTTCGCACTCGGTGAACCAGTCCAGGAGCTTCTGCCGATCCCTGAGGAAGTTGATGCCGTTCCCGAATAGCGGCAGAGTGTTGGGTGGACGCCTTGCCTCGAGTTAACCGATGGCCCAATGGCGGTGGCCCAGTCGTTACATGTGCGGAGAGCACGGATCTGGTGCCAGACTCATGACTTACCTCAGCGGAGTTCCATTCCTCCTCAACTTCGCCTGTCCAGATACAGCATATAGAACAACGATAAAAACCCCGACCAAGATGGTCGTTGATGCGTTGAGAACGGTCATTTGTTGCCGCGGAAGACTCAGCCCGTGGCATAGGTAATGTACCTCGATTGCTCGAAAGGTAGCTCAAGTCAGCAGGATATCTATGTACCCAAGCTAAGGGCGAATGACGTTCTGTTTAGAGGCTCAACAGATTGAGATGTCCAAATAGCCCGAGCACTTCAGCCACGGACAGGGGTCGGATTTTACCTCCGTACGGGTGCAAGATGTCAGAGATAACGATACGTATATTAATATAATTCGCCTATACTAGGCCGTGTGCCACGCGTATTTTCACCTTTCGCGCACGGGCTATAATACTTAGTGCAGTATTAATGATTCTTTAGAGCCCCCTCGTCCCCTCTCCCCCACCAGCTACCCTGGGATATTCGGATCAATCACGTTGCCTACCGCGGCGATCGACCGT
>WIGM01000508.1:0-32722 GCA_014235935.1 Colletotrichum musicola | reverse complement strand
CTCTTTGTCGCGTCCTCCTTCTCATGGATCGTAGGTGGTCTCAGCATCCAGTGCAGCCGCCAAGGGAGCTTCAGGTGCGGACAAGAAACGCCGCAAGGTGAGGTGGGACAGCCCGACAGGCACCGAGACGGGAGACAGCCGCGGTGCCAAAAAGCCAAGATTGGAAAGCTGCAGCGCCTCGGCTTGGCTTTTCAGGGAGGTGAAGACGACAACGACAGGCTTGGTTTCTCGTATCTGCTGTTTGCTGATATCTTGTCCCTTTTCCCCGGAGCCCAACCTTAAAAGTGAGAGCCAAAGCGGCACTTCCAATGCATCCCGTTGGACTGGCTGCTCAAAACTCTGGCCATCCGACATCACGGCACCTCACCTCAGCCCAGCGATGAATAACACGCAAGCACGAGTGCTAGTCGTCACTAATTAGCGCGAGCAAGTGCAAGTGCAAGTGCCGCTGCCAACACAAGGGCCAACGTTCCGACCACCAGCGCGCTGCCACGAGTCGCATCGCCTTGTCAGTGATTCCTCGCTGGCTACTAGTACCCACCTGTATATATCCTGTTGTTGGGAATCTAAAGCACATCCCGTCAGGTGCCCTGAATCTGGACGAACTAGACACATCAACTGCGGCAAGTGCTGCACGCTGAGTGAGGCAACTGACCATCTGGACAAGCTGCCCTTTCCTCCATCGTCTTGGCATTTCGATCGCAGTATACGTATCCGGAATACTGACCAAGTGCCCCAAGTACTCACTACCTGCCTCACTGACGGTGTAGGTACTGGCCGGACCATTAGCACTCACCAAGTGAAGCGGCAGGACCAGCCGTGACGCCGTTTCTCAATTTTTCTCAAACCGTCGCCCCCCAAGACCAAACTCTGTTTTCGCCCTAGATGACTTGACACACGCTGGACAGCGGCTGGAATCTGGGGGCTTCCCCGTTGCGAGCCTCCGACTGGTGCTTCGACACGCTGGCAGAATCCTCCCGTCCGTTTGCACGGCCCAGCCTTTCCATAGTGTACTGGAGTTTGTACACTACGGATACTTCAGTTAAAAAAAAAAATACACGGGTACGTATCCGTATTGCCGTTGCACTCCAGACCGGGCAGCCGGTCATTGTGGCTGGAAACAGCGCTGTTCGTCCCGCCCACTTGCGGCACATGGAAACACTCATTAGTGCTGTTTAAGCACCCGGGGTTAGTGGCCGCTTCCAAGATATCATCATGCGCCGGCTAACGAACTGGGTTTCCGTCTCCAGCAAAACAGCCACTCCAAAGTGTCGGCGCATCCTGCAATCTCACCTCACATTCACGTCCGGCGCCTGGACTCTCAGTCGCAGTGCTCCGAGGCCTGTGGAGTCGCACTGGCAAGACGTGCTGCACCACTGAAGCTTCCCGCGACTGCGCCCCAATCGCTCGCCCGACTTGCCCACACACGTTACCGGGATCAAGCCGGCGTCTCGGCAGCAATCTCACCCCCTTTGCCTCTTCTGCCGTTTGAAAGCAGCATAAACACCTCCTATTCAGAGGTCCATGCGAATGAGTCCCGGTCCCGACCGCGTATCCAGCCCAAAAGTATCGAAACCTTCTTTACGAGTTCACAGCGGCCCTTGTGTCTTGACAGCCGCTTCTTCCATACGGTTGCACCCTCCCACTCACTCACTCATTCACTCACTGAGGTCAACCACTCACCTCCTCGTCTGACGATTCGGTGTCGTCGGGGCCTTCATCGACCGCTGCATGACGACATTCGTGACTCCCTCAGTCGAATCAGAGTCGTCCCGTCCTCCGAATGGAAGAGAGAAGTCAAAGTCTCGGAAGCCACATCCCTGACCCCAATCGTCACTTCACCGTCGATTTCGATTTCGATTTCGAAGTTGCCTGTCTTCCGCGTAAACCGCCTTCTTCGCGATGACATCATCCTCCTTGCCTTCGTCCTTTCTCGACCACTGGGTTCACGCGCTCAAGTCTCGCCGAGGAGAACAGCTGAACGACTTTCCGAACTACCATCTCTCCGACCCCGAGAGCCTGGTGACGACATGCAGTCCCAAGTCACTCGTCGTAGGTAACGGCGCCTCACTCTACAGGACGTCCATTCTCCCCGGCATCTTGGAGGCCAAGCACGAGGTCATCCTGGTGACCTGCTTCTGGGCCCCTTCCGACACGCTGAATGGCCTCAGGGACGCGCTGCAAACTCTCGCGGAACGCCGGCAGGAGACGATACGCACCGCCGGCGAGGATGCAGTCGCCCCATTACGCGTCCGCATCTGCTTTTCCTCGCGCAGCTTCTTCCAAAAGATATTCCACCCGTGGTCCAGAGACGGGTACGCGTACTCCAATGCCGCGTGGCCGAAGCTCGGGCTGCCCCCGGACGCCACCCTGAGGGCGGCACGCATCGACCTCTCGGTCAAGAGCCTATTCTTCCTGCCCTTCAGCGTCATGCACCCAAAGTTTGTTGTTGTCGACCGTAAGCGCGCCTGGATGCCGAGCTGCAACGTGAGCTGGGAGACGTGGTTCGAGGGCTGCATCGAATTTGACGGCCCCGCCGTCGACCAGCTGGTGAGATTTTACACCAACGTGTGGGAGCCTCACGGCGGACGAGAGCTCCAAGGTGTCGACGCTGGTGACGATGCGGCGCGCCAGGGGTCTGGAAGCGTTAACGGGGACCCCGGCCGAGCCGTCGCTCGCAGTACCCCGCCACCATCGGATGATCAGTCCGCGTATCGGCGGCTGAGCCTCGAGAGCCTCCCTCCTTGTCCGGCCATCGTCCTCCCTTCATCTCACCATTGGTACCCCGGCTTCCGCTACATACCACTCTGGCGACGCAAGGCTGCCCCAACGACGCCGTTAAACGCTGCCTTGCTGTCGTTGTTTACCAGTGCCCAGTCGGACATAGACATCGTGACTCCCAATTTGACCTGTCGGACCGTGGTGGATGCACTTCTCGATGCCATCCGTCGTGGCGTCAACGTCCGCATCAGTACGAGCAAAAACATGATGTTGATCGAGCAGCTCGTCACAGCCTTCACAACTACCGAGTGGACACTCCAGTCGCTCATCACACAGTACGGCCAGGTCTGCACGCAGTGGAGCCGCAAGCGATCTGGAGATGCCGAGTCGCAGGCCCAGCGTCCGGGCCGTCTCGACATCTTCTACTACCGGCCAAACCTGCAGGCGACGGCAGCGCAAGACCCGGAGGAGCCTGTCGTCTCCCACCTCAAGATGACGCTCGTCGACAGGGAATTCCTGCTGCTCGGCTCGGGGAACCTGGACCGGGCCAGTTGGTATACGAGTCAAGAGCTGGGCGTGCTGCTACACCTGCCCGGCCTCGAGCATGACATCTGGTCCGACTCCCTCGAGTCGAGGATCGAGCTCCGGTTCAGCGGGGGTCCCGAGGACGGTGTGAGGGCAACGGGCTAGTCAGTTGTCTCCGGCCCGGTTATGTACGGGCCACGGCGCCGCCGCACTTGTTTAGATGTGATACCCATAACCTATTTGCCCATTCTTCGCTGAGTCGTTCTCCTCCGACCTGTTGTCTAATTATGGAGCGACAAGACCTTATCAGACCGCCCCCTCGACGCGTGCCGTCCACAATATGGCACGGAGAATTTGCCCCATGAACCACTCGTCCTGATATGCCTCGTCGTAGTGGCCGAGGGCCGTGTAAAACGACCTGCCCCCGTCAAACTCCTGGCACCACATGAGCGGGTGATCATCCCCCATATCCCCTCCCGCAAACGTCGACGGGTCGCCCCGGCCCAGGATGTGGAGGCTTTCGTTCTTGCGCGGGTGCGTGAGGAAGTTGTACCACTCGTCCGTCCAGCGCCGGGTCGTGTTTGCGCATGCGTGCGGACCTGATGACATGATGAAGTGCCCCGGGTCTTCTACGACTACCGTTCCCTCCTCGGGCTCTGGGTGGAAGTCGAAATGGGCGCCGACGAGTTTGCCGTACCACTCGTCGCCTTTCATGCCCGACGCGGCGGCGTGCACTCCCACGAAACCGCCGCCGTTTCTGACGTAACCTTTGAGCGCTGCTATTTGCTCGTTGTTGAGCAGGTCGAGGCCCGTGGTGTGTAGGAATAGCACGGTCTTGTAGCGGGAGAGCGAGGCTGGGGTGATGGCCGACTCAGCGTCTTCCGTTGCGTCGACGACGAAGCGCCCGGTGCGGGTGCCGAGGGCGCTGATGCTGGATATGCCTGCCGGTATGGAGTCGTGGCGGAAGCCGGCTGTCTTGCTGAATACGAGGACCCGGAAGGGCGGGGGTTGGGGCAGACTATCAGACGCCATGGTCGTAGATCTAATGCGATGGTCTATACGGAAGAGGGTGATGATGTGGAAGAAAAAGCTGAGGAAGAGAAGAGAGAAGATCGTCAACGAAGCGATGCTGATGCCCTCATGATGTCGGTAAGACGGGGCGCATTTTAAGCTCGAAGTTTACCTCAATCATGTTCATCTCGGCGACCTACAGAATACTATTTCAAAACACGAAGCTTATGAATGCGAAACGATAACGATAAGAATCGTTAATGAAGACGGCGACGACTCCGTGAGATCTCCCGGGCGGTGGTGGTGAGATCCCGCAGGAGATGCCCCGGGGCAGAGAGGGAGGGGTAGGCGGGGTCACCCGATCATCTGCCAACTTAGTTACGAAATTTGCCGAGGTTTTGCAACAACCGGCTGTGTGTTCTAGTGGATTATGATTTCTCGTTCACAAGTATGTGCACTTGATCCCGAGAAGGTCGCAGGTTCGAGCCCTGCCACGGTCATAGCAAACGAATCTTTTGCTTTTGTCACCCATTTGCCATCGACCTGAGTTGGTTATCCTGTTTGATCCAACACAATTATTCAAGCCATGTCGCGGCATCCCGTGGGTGCGGTATTGATGTCAATAGCCGTCTAGGCTAAACCGTGTTGACTGCACTAGTTTACTCGCCAAATCCATCGTTTGTTGGTTCTAATAGATCCCGACGCCGAAGACATTCCACACTTTGGGCATTGACCAGTCCCCGCCGTCATATGTAGACTTCAAGAATCTTGTCATTTATTACATTATCATACATCGTCTTCATCCGTTTTAGCTTCTTTTGTACACCGGGCTCTTGACATGATTATTATCACCGCCACAGCCACCCGTCCTCGCCGATCCTCATATCTGTCTAAGCGCAAGTCGCCGGCTCGCCGACGCCAATCTCGGACGCCGCGAGGAGGTACTCCATGAAGCCGGCGTTCGTCTCGAGCAGGTTGGCGTGGTACTGGTCCGGCGTCGGGTAGAACGGGCAGTCGACCTCGTCGTTGCCGAAGCCAAACTCGACGGTGCAGCCGTGGATCTTGCTGAGCGAGGGGTCGGTGAAGTGGCGCGAGTACGCGTAGTCGTCGCTGGCACCGGACGTCGGGTACAGGTAGGCGCTCTGCTGGACCTCGTGGTGACGTCCGACGGCGGCATCCATGGCGTTGCCCATGCGCATCGCGGCGAACACCTTGTCGGACCAGTCCTTGGTGGGCACGTACTCTCCGTACAGGCTGCCGTCCTCGGGCGTGTCCGGCATCAGGCCCCTCGCAGCGGCGTAGGACTCGTTCATGAAGTTCATGTACGGCTTCCGCAGCTGGTTCTCGTCGCTGCCCCAGTTGTACAGCACGGTGCCGGTATAGGAGTGGATGTCGACGAACCACTGCACCTGCTTGTGCTCGTCCATAACCCACTTGATGCTCTTCGTCTCGGCCTCCGAGAAGGGGGCGGTTCCGTGGAAGGTCTCGTCGGCCGGGTCGGAGGATGCCACGTTGGGACCCACGCTCGGCGCAAAGTCCTTGAGGAAATCGAAGAGGAAGTCGAAGTTGCGGTTGAGGTCGATTCCCACAGCGTTCGGGTCGCCGCCGGAGGAAGCAGGGTTGCGGTTCTTGCGCCAGCAGCTGCCGGTGGCCTGGTCGTAGGCAACACCGTCCGGGTTGCTCAGCGGCGTGAAGACGATGCCGGTGGAGAGGGCGCGCTGGACGTCGCAGTTGGAGTACGCGCGGCCACCGTACGTCAGGCCCTCGCCGTGCTTGTTAGCGTACAAAAGGTCCGAGATGAAGTAGATGATGTTGTCCGAAGCGCCGCGCTCGCGGGCGTGGATGGCGGCGTTGAAGTAGACGCGGTAGGCGTCGGTGCAGTTGCCGCCGGCGCCGCCGACCTTGGCGCCGAAGATGGAGGCGTTGTTGTACGTCTTGTACGGGGCCTCGAAGTACTCGATGTCGTACTCGTTGACGAGGCCGCGCATGGCGCTCTTGATCTCGTTGACGTTGAGGAGGGACTGGAGGTCGGTGCCGGCCGGCTGGGAGCCGAGGCCGCGAGGGAACTTCTTGCCGCCGTCGAAACGGTCGCCGGTGCCGATGGCCACGCCCGTGTTGTTGTTGGCGGTCTGACGGCGGGCGATCTTGCGGCCGGCTGCCTCGTGCGGGAGGAGACAGCCCTCGCCCAGGAGGGCGAGGGAGAGGAGGGCGCAGGCACTGCTGGTCTTCATTGTCACGGAGATCAAGACGGACGCAAGAACGAGCAGCAGGCGATCGAGCGGCTCAGTGAGGACTTGGCTGGTGAACCTGAGAAGCAGAGGATGGCAGAGACTGGCCGATGGGATCTCGAGGTGCACTTTATACTGGGCCGCCAAGCCGACCATCCATCTGCCCTGGTTCGCCCAGGCCGCATCCTGGGCACGTCTAGCTGCATGTTGATGTTGTTGATCGCTGGCGGCTGCAATCTTCGATCGTGGGACGAGGAAGAAACCCGTGAGAAGCCAGGATGAGGCGCCCAGGCGCACTCACAGCTTGCCAAGCCTCGTTATCATGGTGCTCAGCAAGACGGATGTCCTTGCCTGGTTGCACCATTTTCGTGAAAACAAGACAATTGACTGACAGGAGTAGCAGCATAGATCACGAAGCTCCGGCATTTACCAAGCTGGTTGGTCGAATGACAAGATTAGCCAGCCGTTGAAACTGATTGCCCGTTTTCTTTTCACCAATGAGCCCGAGGACTTGCCGGCAAGCAAGCCTCAACAGATGTTTTGCAAAGCTCGACGGCCACACGCGTCGTTCCCCCCCGCCGAGTTGCACCGGTGTCACCCAAGAGCTCATTACAGGGGCCCCGCGGGAGCTCCGTCGAGATGCGGGGGGATCCTACCCTGATGCGGCAGGTCGCTGTTCCTGCCGAAATTAGCGGCCCAGCGGTGCCCCGGTTTACTTTTCGTCAATGCCGGCCGGTTCTTCCTGTTGGAGTTGCGAACTGTTCCTGTTTGCTGCCGGCAATCGGATTGCCCAATCTCGCGGCGGATGGCGTTTCTGGGGGCAAACACTGGTCTGGTGTTTCATTGACAACCTCAGCTTCGGCTATGTTTGCTGTGATACACTCTTTTCGAAAGCAGTGTTCCCAATACTGAACGCCGTAACGTAAACCCAGTGTCTTCGGATGAACTGCCTCTGTAACACGTTACACAACCAACACAACCCGCGGACTTGGGCTGGGCACGCCAAAAGTTCCTGACCCATTGTTTCTTTCCAACACCTTCCTGTCTCATTTGTGTATCCTATTTAAGCTTAGAACAACCTTGGCGGTGCGATAACGTCCACCCAACCAACCCGTTCAAACCGAGCACCGTGTTCAAGATTCGTCTTAAAGCCGTGCTCTGTCCACAGAATCCAATCGAGCCCTCTCTGCAGCGTTCATCTCACGCCGTGCTGGACCTCCCCTGCTTCCGTCTCCTAGAAAAACGTCTGGCTGGTTTTCGTACTCGGTTCTGAACCGCCACTTGGAGGCCAGGTTCGGAGGGAGACGTCTCTTCAGAGCCAACGACATGTACTCGCCGAGGACCGGAAGAAACTTGAATGCGCTGATGGAATGCGGTCAGCCGTAAACTACACATTTGCCGATGTCGCTTGGCTACGGGGTGTCTTTGCACGTACTGTCCACTTCCTGCTCCGCCCACGAACAGGTTCTTGTAGTCGGGGTGGTAGTCCATAATGAAGTCACCCGTCGGAGTGTCCGTGTACCAGCACATGGTGACCTTCTCGAAAGGCCGATCCGCCAGCTCCGGCAGTATCTCCCGAAGACCTTCACGAAGTCGTTTCTCTCCTTCTGCAGGACAGAAGTTGGGGCGCTCGCGGCTGGGGTACAGACGGGGCGTCGATAGATTCGTCTCAACGGCCGATTCTCCCTCGCCGGGTGCCCGGGTGTAGCCCCAGCCGTGGACGGCCATTTTGAGCGTCTTGGTGTCTTCGTGCGGCGGGAAATTGAACCAACCGGTATTGAAGTTTGCATAGATGGGTAGGCTCTTGTACCTTTGGACCTCTGCGTCGGTGAGAGGTGTGTAGGCCACAACCTGTGCTGTTGCCAGAGCTGAATTGTACGTGGAGACGAGGCTTGAAGACCAAGCACCTGCCGCCAAGACAAAATGATCGCCCAGGATGGTATCACCACCGAGGGTACGAGCGCCAATGATGTTCTTCTCTGAGTCCGTGTCAAAGCCGTTAACCGTACCGGCCTTACCACAGATGAAGGAAACGCCCCGCTCCAAACACTCATCGCGAAGCTGGACGATGGCCTTGCTCGCATCTGCCCATCCCGCTGCTTCGTTGAAGTATCCTGAGAATGACGGTTCTGCCAGGTTGCCGCTTAGAACAGGAAATGCTCGTTTGGCTGCCGCTGAGCTGTCCAGCTTCGTCCAAGGCAACCCCTTTCGGTTGAGCTGTGCCGTCGTCTTATCAATCCATGACTCGTCTTTGCCGGTCATGCTGCCTGTGAGGATGAAAGAAGAAGGGTGGAAAATGTCTTTATACTTGGCTTCTTGACTCCATCTTAGAAAGGCATCGTAGGCCACATTCGTGTAGTCCTCGTCGCCGTAGTCGAAACGGATGACGCGTGAAATATCACAACTCGATCCGTCCGGTACCTTTGTTGAGTCAGCGCTTCGAATTTCACTCCCATAATCGTTTCAAGGATGACCTACCGGTGGCATATGTCGATCAAGCACTACGACATGCCTGAATCCTTCCGATGCAAGTTGCACGGCGGTCGACAGCCCGTAGACCCCGGCGCCGATGATGATGATCCGGCTGTCCTTCTCCATCGTGTATCAACCAGGGACGACAGTGGTAGTAGCTGGTTTCGTATCTGAATGGGTTAGCGCTGTCAGATGGATGGCGAGTGTCCGGGCCGGAACGTTTTTTTTTCTTGGATCTTCCGGTTTTCGGGCGGTGCGTGGGGAATGGAGCCCGAGATCTCCGCGTCGCGATAGCGTGATGGGACGTGATCAACCAATCACATGATGCGACATCCACAACCTGGAAAACACGGTTCCTTGCTTCTGATGGTCAACATCACCGATACCGTCAACGCGCTTAGGACGGTCCAATTCTACTTCATTGGCGTCTCTAAACCTGCGTATCTCTCGCGGGCCGTATTACTTCGATATGGCTGTCCTCAGCCATTTGACTCCGCTGTGGCGTGTCCAGTTCTTCCGACCCAGGCTAGAGCATGCACATTCTCTCTCTCCGTCTCCAGGTCCTCGTTTATTACCCTTGGAGTCTCCGTAAAAAAAGGGCCCCAACTTCCGTCGCACAGCTCCGTAGCCCCGTCGAGCTCCCTCAAAGATATGCGAGGTGCCGACTTTCTCGCCAAGTCCCCATCGTCCGTCGGCGACGTCGACGAAACACCATCTCTCATTTGCGATGTCGTCTTTCGGTCGGTCCAAGACTTCCATGACACGCGCGTGAAAAACAACGTCGAGATCAGGTTGTTGTTACCGCGCCCCGCGGCTCTTCTTCCCAGCCGAGAGCGTAGCTGAGATCGCAGGTTGTTCTGCCCCGGTCGCCCTCCCGGCCCAGTGCTACTGTCGTGTGATGTTTTTGTTGTGTACCGGCTCTCCATGTACGCCCTGAATTTGGGCTTGACTATCCGCGTGTAGTAATTGTACAATGCCGGGAGGCTGGTGACAAGGAAAGACATCGCCAGTTCGACGAGAGACCAGAGCAGCGCTGGTTCGAAGTCCCAGAAGGGGTTGGGAGAGTATGCCACGTTGACGTACTGAAGCCTGAAGCAGCTGGCACCCGTGATAAGGAGGCCAAGAATGAACATGACCGAAATCCCGATCTTATCTTTCTTCGGTATCTGTGTCTTCATCAGCGGCGGAATAGGCAGGATGATCATGATGATGTCTTGGAAGATCGAAACCCCGGCGGCGGCGAAAACTGCCACGGTAAGATTGACGCATTTTTTCGTGTGGATCAGGTATTCCGTACGCCAGGCGTCCCAGAAGTAGCCAATGGGTAAGCATTCGATAACTGATCCTCCAGCCAATCCCAGAGTCGTCAAGGCCACGAACCACATGAACGTGTACGTGATAATTCTGAATTTCCGGCCGGGGAATATTCGAAGGTAGAGAAATAGGATGGAGATTTTGGTCAGGCCAAGCTGCAGCAAGTAAAGCGGCTCTTGGACGAAGAAAAGCTATAAATGTCAGTACCTGCGGTGAGAATCGTGAAGTCCGGCACAGCCAATAGCTTACCTTCAACCCTAGCAAGATCTTGTCCCATTCCACGTTCCAAATGTCCCGCCCAAAGGCATTGTCGTCCACTGCGCCTCTGGTTAGCCGAATATCTCCCACAGGATTTTCGTCAGTGATGCCTACTTAATTGGCTGATGACCAGCTGGGGGATGTAGATCGCCTGAAAAAGACATGTTTGGTCAGCTCAGTGCTAAATACTTGTCCGTCCTGTGCTCAAGCTTACCGCTACCGCCATCATGACATAGTCGTCCCGGCCGAAGGAGAGCTGGGTTGCCCGTCGTGCATAGAAGCGGAAAAGAACCAAGAACCAGGCGGCGATTTCAAGGGAACGTAGCCCGTATAGCATGGTCACTTGTGACCGGATGGGGTCGTGGCAGTAGTCGGCTTTGGCCTTCTGCGCAGCTTCGGGGCATGGTCAGCAACGGTCGGTCTCGATATCTCTCAGCAGCCGACAGTCAGGATCTTCTTACCAATACCTTCCGGCGGCGTACATCCAGCCATCACACATGATTCCACCTGCTTGTAGAAGCCTTGGTCGTGGCAGACGCATGTTGTATTGTCGACCGTTTGGCAGATGGAGTTGGCGACCTTTTCGAAGATACAGACGAGCTTGGCATGTTAGAAGAACCTCTCGCCGACAGTTGAAGGGAAACGTACTGCGCAGGCAGGAAACGTCAGTGTATCGTTCGAAGGCTGCGAAGGCTCCGCCGGCCCCGATGCGTTCTGGCCCAGAACGCTGCAGACATACCCAATCCACACAACGAAGCTCTTCAGCTTCATGATTGAGGGTATCCCAAATCAAAGGGGCATGGGGGACAAGCTTAGGCCGCGTGTTTCGTCAATTCGCCCACGTGGCGAGGGCGAACAACGTTTCTTATGCCAGACCCGGTGGGCAGCAGATGAAGATGCCTTCACCACCACTGGGTTCATATGGAAGGGCTCTAGAACAGAACGAGGAACATTTCGCCTCCTTATTTTCCGCCCATGATAAGGTTCGGCTGTCAGATAACCAACCATCTTTCGCGGTGAAGGGGGCCGGACAAAAAGCTTCCTCGCCCGCAGCCATTCCGATTTCCGGCCAATCGCCACCGCCGGCTTTCATGGATTCTGCTGATCTTCGGGCCAAGTAGGACAAAAAGGTTGCGAAATGGCGTGGTTTTGTTAGTCCACGGGCCCTTCGTGGATGGCCAGAGAGCGAGCCTATCGCTCTTTCGCTCCCAGCTGAACCCTTCGTTTCATGTGTGCAAGGCCCAAACTCAGCATAGGTCTCCAGGAAGGGTCGGCACAGCTGCAATCCAATTGCCTGCCGAACAGCTTCAGATGACTTTGCGGGCCGGCAGATGTGGGAGGGCATTTTTTTGGGAGGGCACCAAGGGATAGGCCGGCGGCCAGGAATGACTATATGGGAGGGGTTTGTCGATCGTGCGGGCAGCGCTATGCACTTGAATTTTTGGATCTACACTAGTTTTCCATTCTAGAACTAGGATGTCTTGAGCCATGGCTTCCACTGCCTTTTCTGAGAGTATTGTTGCTTGTTCCCGCTTCGGAACATCCACTGCGATCTGGAAGTAGGCGTCTGGTTGGCAATCTGAGACGTTGCGTCGAAAACTCGTTGGCTGGCGCATGGGGACGGACACCTGCAAGCTCGAGCTGCCCATCTGTAACTTAACAATCAGACGAAATGTTTGGGAGCCATATGTTGGCGAGGATGAGGTTTCATTGCTTCGCCGGCGATTATGTGATCAAGTATGGTGCATGAGGCAAACTCGTTCTAGCGCTATTATAACTGAGCCACCTTTTGTGCTGCAATGAACAGCTACTGCTTGCGAACCAGATATCCGCTCGGGGCACACGATAGTTACGCATAAATCCTCGTAAGAATCCGAGCAACTCTGGAACGGAAAGACGAATTAAGGTTTGCCGTGCTGGGAACCAAACATGACTCGGACAAAACAGCACGAATACCCTGACTGCGAAAGGAAGGCAACGGCCGCGAATTACTGGTGGGCTTTGGGGCTTCCGAAGTGAATTCTCTTTCAAGAAGGCTTTCGAAGGGGACTATCCTTACTGAACTTTCCGCTTCAACTCAAGATGCCCCGTCTATCCCGGGCCCGAAAGGCGGGGTTTGCCGATTGAAGTTCAGGCCGGCCCGGGTCAACGTTCGAATACGACCTCGGACTCTTAAGTTATCTAGCCAACGTCTCGTTTATCTTTAAAGCCCAGATCTGCAAAACCATCAGAGTGTCAAAAAGTCCAAGATAAAAAACTGTTCGGAAACGTGTTAAGTAAGGATAAAAGAAAATCGGCCAAAGATGGCAAACAAAAGATATGCGCCGAGGGGGAATCGAACCCCCGGCTCCCCGACGCTGCTGGATGGCAACGGAGAATTTTACCACTAAACCATCGGCGCTGATTGATGAAATATCTTGCTGATGACGTCAATGTACCTCCCCACGCTACCACTGTAACTTGCACAGTAGTTGCCTTCACGTCCATCAGATCTGCGTTTTCTCCCGCCAGTGCAATACGCCAGTACAGAAAGATTCTTAATCTTTTATTTTATTGCTGTTACTTGTAACTGCGCGCCGAATTGAATCCAGTGCATGGTTCTTGAAGTTGAGTCGGCTTTGTGAATCAGAATGGTGAGCCGCTAAGTGAAAATTCAGCCACGCAACGTATATAATTTCTATTTATCTATTCTTGCTATCGACCGCCATCATCACTGTCTCAGTCATCGTCGCTACTCCCCGTTATCATTATAGATTGTTGAAGAAGGTCAGATATACAGCTGAGTGTAAAATAATCGTCTCCTTTCTTAAGCATCAGGTTACAAATGGCGAAAGCGCTATTGAAAGCATTGTGCTTAAATCTAAGTGCATATTTGAAGACGACTGAAGTGAGGCTCCTAAAATCAACATCCTTTACTCGAAATCCAGGATTTGAAACGATTATGGGAATAATGATAGGTACACTGACTCGTTCGTCCTCAGAAACCGCCTCTCATGATCTGTCGTAGGCCGGTCGCCGTTACCGGAACATGAACACCAGAGCTGACGCCAGATTGACCGGCACCTGCTGGGAGTCGCGCGAATTTCCGAAAAGCCTCTTCCTCGGCTTGCTTGGCCAATTTCGCCTTATCCGCTTCCTCAGCCTCCCTGGAGCCCAAATGAGGCTCCGCTACCATCCCAGCATCTTTTGCATCATCCCATCGCAGACCTTGGCGGCGGTCCTTCTCTTTCTTGATATTTTCTCCCAATTGAATATCGGTACCGACTTGCACTGTGTACATTGGGTTGCCATTCTCACCAGCCTTCGGCAGAAGTCCCCCGGGGGTGTAGAGTGGGATCGCCCGGCAAGCTGCTACCAAAGCACAATGAAACCGGTTGCTTCTCTGGGACCGGAGCTTATCGTCTGACCAATTGTTGCGATGGGTGAAAGCAAGCCGAAGCTCCATCTTGTTGAGTTCGTGCAGGCTGACAACGTTGAGTCCCAAGCTGTCCGGGACGTAATCCCTCGCGTTGTTCGCCATGAACTCCTCCAATATGGTGCGAAGGCGTACGATATCTTTGAAGCCAGTACGGAAGTCAACGAACATGGAGATGCCTTGTCGATTGATGCCGGACCGTGAGAAGTTCTCGATCCTCTTCTGCGAAAGTCGGTCATTGGATATCTGAAGATCGCAGCCATTGTCAAGTCGCCGGAAAACGGTATACAATAGTGACTGTCGCTTGACTACGCATGAGGTTCCGACGGTCGAGCCTGGGTTGTAGACGTTCACCACGTCACCGAGATCGTAGGGGTGATCGAAGAAGACGAAGACGATACCGACAAGCAGGTGGTGAAATGTACGACCGACAGCAAACGACAGACCAATGGCGAGACTAGACAGTATCGTCTGGATCTGCTTGATTGCTGGCACGTAAAGGACCACTGCAAAGGGCATTAGCTTGTACTACCAAGAGGGGTATGGGATATCTCACTGATAAAGAAAATCATGACTGATGCGAGAATGAGAAGGCAGAACCAGTCAAATGTGTTGAGGCAATGGTCCATGTTCACCATGTTTCGGTAGATGCTGTGTCTGGTCGCACCACCCTCTGTGACGATCCCAACAAACTCCTCAATGCGAATATCAGGGCTGTTGTTCTCATTGAGGGTCCTGAAGATTGCAATGGCCTCATCTCTGCGGTGGGGCCCAAGAACTTCCACGATATCGTTCGCTGTGAGGCCCTGGTTGCCTTCTGCAACAAGAGACAACCAAATGCGTCGTGCCAACGCCGCAGCTGAAGTCGGGTTGGCCCAGGCACGTTCGATAACTGAATACGAACTCGCGGGCCGAAGCCAGTGGGCATTGGGCTCATCAGAGATGAAGTTCCCGAAGAGGCTTGTTGCCTTATAACCGTCAAGTCCGAGACGCGCAAGATAGCTAGAAACGCGAATGCGATTCGAGGCATGCTTGTCGCCTTTAGCGTTTCGAATGAGTTTGTCCTCCTCCGAGAAAGAGCCACGGTGTGGTGGAGAAAGGTAGATGGAAGCATCGTAAAGGGCGATAAGAGCGTTTTGTAAATCTTTGGTGCGTGCAAGCTTGACGTTGTCGCCTCGATAGTGGTAGTGGATGGTGAGGTAGGAAATCAAGAGCTTCTCAATCAGGTAAAAAGAGACCCAAAGAGTTGTCTGCTGCAGAATGTCGGCAAGAACGTCATCCCAACCGAAAGAGTCCGGGGGCTTGTTGACGTTGACCGCAAGAAGTTCGTTCTCGCTGATGCACTATGGGTAAAAGGCGTTAGGATTTTGGGACGCACATAAACATCAGAGATGGGTGTGACCTACAGCCGCGAAGAAAATGTACGTGATAACCGTGGTTCCGAGGAAGGCAATTGGCCGTCTCATTAATTTCATAACTCTCCAGTATCTCTGGTGGGCCGAGTTCGTGTACCTGGGCACGTCGTGAGCAGACGTATACACGCTGGGCGGCGCTTGAGAACAGGAACATACCTCGCAATGAATCTGAATAGATACGGAAAACCCAGCCCAACGAGATCCGAAAAGACAGCCCCTACCCAAGTGACTTCCAACCAGAGGGAAATGTAGAAAACGAGAGCCTGAGACTGTTTTTCCTGAATAATTTCTGTTGTGCCCTCTGCAATGTCGTCATCATTGCTCAACACAATGAGTGGTATGAGAAAGGCGACAAAGACGACGATGACAATGAGAGCATATCGCAAAGCCCACCAAAGAAGTCTCCTCCGATGGTGAGAGACGACAAAAGGTGGCATTGTCTGTCGCATGTCAGCTGGCTGGTCTCCATGTTCGTCGTTGCTTTCGACCTCGTGAGCTCCGGGAACAGGCTGGTAGGCCTTGGACTCGACCCACGTCGAGTTGTGGGACTCTTGGGGTGAGATCGGATTGACTTGGGGTTTTCCAGACGGACTATAAGGCAAGTTGGGAGAATCTGAAGAAGAACTAGAAGTGGCTTGTACGGCCGAACTGTCGGGCTGGCCGTTGGCGACTGGCTTTCTGTAGGACGGAGGCAAGCTTTCACGAGACAGGCGGTCCATGTTGGCGGGAACGGACAGACTGATGATGGCCTTAGGACAGGAATGAGCGAGAATTGAGCTGCATCTTTCTAGCTTAGCCAAGGTGGGTGTCCAGACCCTTTTCTCTTTCTCTCGTTGTTGGACATGAACTTGGTAGAGAAGCCCAGGCTGGCGCGAGTGTCTCCTGTACTTGAAGTCATGTTTCGCCACAAGCCACCAGACAGCAAATTTGCCTTCTGGTTCCTACTCCAGCTGGACTAACGTAGGATTTAGGTCGGGCAAGCCTCAAAATGGGGAGCGAAGGAGTCAAACTAATTTGCCGCCGTGGCGGACGGTCGTGCCATCAAGCTTTAGAACTCAGCCGTGCCGAGACTAGCGCTCATGAGCCGACCCTTAAATTAGGCACCACGGGCGTTCAGGAAAGGTGCATTTAGGACGTATAGTAAGTGGATGGGAGTTATCTACACTATCATGGAATATTGGCGCTGCAGGGCTGAAGCCGGTTGGTCACAGATGGAGAGCCGCGGGCGTTGAGATGCACGGTCTCTGACCCAAGCGGCATCCTCTTGGATGCGGTGACAATGATCAACCCAGACCCTTCGTTAGCGTCGGTGGGCTCCCACATTCTAGGCAGACGAGGGAAAAGGCCACTCATTGG
Organism: Colletotrichum musicola; assembly: GCA_014235935.1. Classification (NCBI taxonomy): domain Eukaryota; kingdom Fungi; phylum Ascomycota; class Sordariomycetes; order Glomerellales; family Glomerellaceae; genus Colletotrichum; species Colletotrichum musicola. The sequence goes on along the minus strand of WIGM01000508.1, from coordinate 16,007 downwards.
TCGGCGCCACACTCCCCCAAGTCCTGTCTTCCATCCGTCCAATTTGCCCAAGTCTAGGCACCTGGATACTTAGAACTCTCGCTCCTTTGGTTGTTCATTTTGGTGTGGGGAATGACGTTGTATCAATACAGGTGAATTTTAATGTGCTAACTATTGCTTGATCAGAGATACAATAACGACAGTGTGCTTCAACACAAGACAAGTCCAGGACTCAAGTGTTTTCCGCCCCCAGGGATTTAACAAATGTGCCTCCAATAACTGCCTTCTTCTGTCGAGCCTCAAGCAATGGTTCTCGGCGCGACCGTAAAATGTTACTCGTGATCATCGGGGTGGAACAGGAGAGCCCGGACCTCTATGCTCTCTCGAGGCGGTGCGTCTTCGGCAGCAGTCGGGTCGACAAAGGCAGTGTGGGGGACTCTCCGAGCCCGTCCGTCTGTTTTCGTGTCGAAGCACTTGATGAGAATTACTTCATTGGGAGTGAGGCCCGACTTGTAATGCCACTGGTGGCTCTCCTGGTACCTGACCTGATACGTCTCGCCCCTGCGGCTGGGATAGATGAGCTCAGTCACGATCAGATCTGAATCCGACACAGACCCAGCATCCGCAACCGCCAGTGGATCTCGCTGTACAGTCTTAATAGGGCGCCAAACATTGATGATCCGCACACGGCCCTTAAGCAGTTCATCAGCGTCATCAGGGAGATGGTGAGGCACACGAGAGAGTGCAGCCTTGTAGGATTGATCAATGTGAACTCTCTGGACTGGCCCGCGGGCATCACGCCTCTGGGCAGAGTCGGGAAGCTGTCGTCGAATGGTGTGATCGAAGATGAAGATCCGACTGGCACCTGTCCTGCTTAATGGTCAACAGAACGAAATCAAGCCAGACGTTACGGGAGTTGTGGGAACCCACACGCTCTTCAGAAGGGTTTCCGTCTCAGGGTAATAGGAAGCCTTGATTTGAGCGTCATCGAGAAAGTCTTTCTCGGTAGCCGTGTGCCGGTGAATCTGGAAACCATTTTGGTCCAGCGTATACTCATCTTCCTTCCCGGCGATGTCGCGAATCACAACGTCGTGAGTCTCGAAAGGTCTGTCGTAAGTCTCTGGCTTGTCGACATAGGTTGGGTGTGGCGGCGAGCCATCCTCGTTCTCCTTGAAGTAATGCAAATTTGCCGTGACGTACTTCTGCGATCGGGGATTCGTCGGGAGCAACTGAGTAGTTTGATGTCGAGATAAGTCGAAGGGACCCAGGATTTCCGGCGAAACGGTATTCTGGAGAACAGCAGCCGCCATTGCAATCAATTTTCAGGAACGTCCAATTGAGAAGTGCTGATTGCAGCTTTTCTTGGCCTCGGATGACTTTGAATCTGCCGATAAGACTGTAGGCAGGCCGCAAGTAGCGATGCCTTTATATCCCACGGATCTACACGCTCCCCGCGAGCACGCCATCTTCGTCCGACCATGGACGAATCTGGATTGATAAGCAACCCCAATAGATTCGCGATACTTCTAGTCTGTAAGCTGTACCATTGGATCTTGTCCAACGACGTGCTTGAAACCTTGAGATATTTTACGTGATAGCCGCCTTGATTTCAAATCACGGATGAGCTAATTATGTCCATCTGGAAACAATTTGGGCGGCTTGCGGTGGGCTAATTACAATTATCAAAACGGCCGAGGCGCAGCGTAATAGCATACAATCAGTAGCACAAGATCTCGGCTCGCAGCGATGGAAGCAGTTTGGTGTCACCCAGGCACAGGCTGTGTAAGAGTATTACAACAGGCATGAAGCGATGTGAGCGGCAAGTACTTGTATTCATGACTCTGAGATATATGCTCGTAAACGCGGGCGAGGAAAGAACCGTCAGGGGTCAACATGTACAAGCTTCGTAATCGATGTTCCGTCCTTCAAGATCTCTTCCCGTTCCTCTATCCTGTATCCTCTCCAGCGAGGTATGAAAACAGTCCAGATATACCAGTAAACGACGCCAGCAACAAGGCTGCAGTTGACTGTCAGCAAAAGAAAATTCCAGGAAAAGCAACAGCATCGGAACTCACATGCTAGAACCGACTATGGCATAAGTCGCGTAGAATAAGCCATGAGATGGCTTAGTCTTGGGAGGGAAGAAGGGTGCTGCCAGAAGTGCCATGCTTAAGGCAACTCGCAGGAAGACTGCGGGCAGCCAAGCCTTAAACGGCCTCTTAAGATCTGGCCTCTTCAATCGGAGCCACAAAAGACCTGCTCCAACAGCTAATGCCACGAATTGGCCTGGATACCCCTCGACTTCTAGGATAAAGGAGTAGACTTGGCCAGACGGCGGAAGCGTGATGACGAGAAACGAGGGAATGTAATGAACGAACAAGCCCCCCAAAGGGGAGTTGAAGGGCCTCGTCGAGGAAAGTGTTTCGGAACACGGAAGAAATCCTTGTCTGGCAATTTCTTGCTTCACGCGTGCCTGAAAAGATGAGCCATTAGAACAACGCCGACCGCGTCTAGCAGGTTGCAACAACATACCTGGGCGAAGGCAACAACGAGGACATTGCCCCCGGCACTCAACGCGACTGCAAGTGGGAGAATAGTTCTACCCATACCGTGACCAAACACCCGTTCAAAGAAGAGGGCCGCGATCAACTCGCCACTCTGTTTGATTTCCTCGACGGGAACAACGAGGAAGTACGCTACATTAATCAGTAGGTACATGCCGCAAGCCGTGGACAATGCAGCAACTGTGACGGAACGTAGGGTGCGGACTGGATCCTTGACCTCGTTGAGAACCAGATTTGCATTATCGAGCCCAGAATAGGAGTAGAAGACCTTGAAAAGCGAGGTTGAAATGATGCCCCAGTTCCAGTTCGTGCCGTCCCAGAGACTTTCCCACGAGATGGTAGGCGAGGTAGCCTGCGCAGATTCTGTCGACGGCTGGAAGAGAACCACGTAAAAGCCGCAGAAAATCATGAATATGACCAGACCGACCTTGATCCACCCGAGAATATTCTGCAGCTTCACCCCAACGCGAGGTACGCAACCGTGAATCAGGGTAATGGCCGTGAGAAGACCAACAGCTAACGTTTTGCGGAGAAAGTCGGAAGGGTTATCGCCGCCGAGGGCAAACAGCATGTATTCGCTGAAGACAATGCAGTTGCTCGCAGTGAAGCCCAGAAGAACGACTTGGACTGCAATGAGCGTGGACGCCAGAAATCGAGGACGGCGGTAAGTGAACTCGAGGTAGACCTTATCCCCGCCAGACCGTGGCAGCATAGAACCGAATTCGAGGGAGACCATCAGTCCACAGGCGGCAACGAGTGCTCCGACCAGCCACAACAAGAGTGAGAGCCCGGGGCTGCCAACAGACCGGAGGATGGCCCCGGGTGTAGCGAAGATGCCGCTTCCGATGACCCTGGAGATGACGAGGATGTAGGCGCTTTGCCAGGTAAGAGTGCGACCAAGGGTCGATGTTTCCGGTAGGACATCATCCTCTACCGACCGCGATGGGTGAAACTGGGACGTAGCCGTTTCTTCATCGGGTACTGTATCAGACGCCGGAGCGGCTGGCCGTTTGACGTCTCTCGGGGTCGTTATTTGCGGCGAAGGAGGCGGCGTCACAGACAGAAGAGGCCGTCGCTCCGGGTCGTCATGTTCATCCATGGTCGTTTACGTGTCGTTGGTTGCGATGCAGTATGCTGGTGTCAGGGCGATGGGCCTGGTTGTGAGAATGGAGCGAACAGAGAGGTTCGGCATTGGGCGTTATTTGGTCTTGAATGCAGCTTCGCAGATGGAAGTCTCGCCATGCGAAGAAAGAGATAACTCGACGAGGGTGCGCAGTCCTGCAGGCGACCGACTGACACAAAAGCTGGGTTTGCAAGGGGGTCCAAGAGGGCGTCAGCGGAAGCTCGCGCGTGGCCATGAATAACGTTGCGTGGTTGCTTGGTAAGAATGGAGATTGAACATCTCATCAGCAGAATCATCTTTCAAGTTAGGCGTGTCTGAAATGGCGTAATTTTGTTTCAAAAGGGCGAGCTTGGGAGGAAGAGCGCGCAGGATGCTTGTTTTGCATTGGACGGCGGATTCGCACGCCATCATGGCGCGAGGTGACGAGAAGCGGTGGGAGGGGGGCAGGACAACACCACACGCTCTCTCTTCATCGCATTGGCTCTAAGCAAACCTGAACGTAGCGCAACCCAGAAGTTAATTGAACATACGTACGTACATACATATCTGCGCCCCGGCCGGAATGCCGCCCCTGCCGCTGCCGCCCGTCTGTGCAACCGCGGAAGACCGGAAGCACCTGAGAAGAAGCTTCAGCTTATGGGTCCCTGCACGCATGGTCGGTCCGTCCAGTTGCTATCGCCGTGCCCATCAAAGACGCCGGGAATAAGACGGAACATGCTCGGCAAAGGGCAAATCAGTCTGATTTCCCGAGTCCCTAGACCTAGACCTGGGCCTAGACCAAAAAACGTGCTGGCAGCTTTGACACCTAAGTCAAAACCACTCACCACTCACCACTATCCTGAGCGAGGGGCATCAACTATCGCGACTTTATCGAGTGCCGAAATCATGAAAGCGTCGACTGCTGCGAGAGAAGTCTCTTCTTCTAACCTCGACATGACTAAGTCTGCCGTGACTTGCCCAAGCGCGCCGTGAAACCACTGGGGGAGCTGGTTGGCCTCTGCTGTTCCGCCGTAGGACGCAAGGATTGTGATGACTTCGACAGTGTTATCGTTTACCAACTTCAGGCTTTTCTCGATCATTCCTGCGCTTGCGTGACGGCCGAGGTAGCGACTCAGCAGCGGTACTCTCTCGGGATGGTTATATCTCTCCCGCGCAATGTCAAGAGGGGTACGACCCAGCCTGTCTGCAATTCCTGGACTGGCCCCCTTTTCGAGCATTCTCTTCGCGGATCGATAGTCGCCAATCTGAACAGCCACCGCCAGAGCAGTCATCTCCAGGGGGCCACCTACATCGTCGAGGTAGTTTCGAGTATCAAACCTCTCTAGTATCTGGGAGATAATGATGTCCGTCATACCTTGTTCCGTAGCCGAGAAACCTGCCTCGACGGCGTGGAGCAAAGCGTACTGAGCCGCCGAGAATAGTCCCCTCGGAGAGACTGCAACCATGAATCCGTCTGATTGGTTCTGAACGGGAAGATTTAGAATAAACTTGATTCGATGCAATGAGTTTCTCGTTTTCATGGCGATCAGATCCCCGAGGAGAGTTGTACTCTTCTGAGAGACTCGATGCACCACTGCACCCCTTTCAAAGAGGTACCGAGCGACAGTCAGATTACCGCAGTACACCGCCGTCTCGAAGGCAGTTGCGCTTTCTGTTGGACTCCAATCCGGTTGTAGACCCCTTGCCAAGATGCTGCGCACAAAAGAGACATCGTCTGACTCCTTAGCAGCCCTCGCCAAGGGAGTGTCCCGGTTCCTGCTCAGAACCGTTGTGCTAGCTCCGGCCTCGAGCAAAGCTTCAACCATTGCATGGTCGCGATGGTTTATAGCCATAAAAAGAGCTGTATCTCCAGCGAAAGTGGCGTCGATGTCGACTGCGAACCCATGTTGAATACCCGAAAGCATTACGTCGGATGGACATTGGTGGAAGGCCACAGCGAAGATGGCCGCCATCTTAGAGTCGCCCATCTCCAAGACGGCGTCCGTCGGTGCTCCATGTCTGACAAGAACTGCAATGGTCTCCCACATCTTCTCCTCAAAAGCTGTGCCATGGCAAACAAGCCTTGGCCATCGGCTGATGGCCCTCAGGGCACCCCAGAGTGGCCTTGCAAGAAGCGGATGGCCCCGAACCATTGGCGTGGCGACTAGAAGTGCATGTCTCGCTGAGGGCTCCTCCAAGATTCTCGACAAGATTTCTGAAAAACACAGCATTGATGCCATCTGCAAGGCATTGGCTTGGACCGCCTCACCCTCTTTACACTCTGCGCGAGCCAGGGGGTCGGCACCTATCTCGAGGAGTACATCGACTGCTGCCAGATTGTTTGCCGCAACGGCCCACTGGAGCGGAGTCCACTTCAGAGATGCACTCGTCGTGTCAGGCCGGACGGTATGCGAGTGCAAAAACTCATTGATGTCAAAGGTCACCGACTGCGCATTAGGATCTCCGCCGTTGGCTTGAATCATATGAGCAATGGCATGTATACTGTCGACCGAGAATGTGGATAGCCAATGCAAGGGGGTTATGCCGAAAGAATCCACGAGACTCGAGTCGCTTCCAGATTCAAGCAGTGTCTTTGCGATGGAAACTCGACCAAGCCGACAAGCAACCATAAGAGGGGTTTCTCCTTGTTCCGATATGCGAAGAGACAGAATCTCAGGGTGCGCGAGAATGCAGCTTTGGGCCGACTCGCGTTGGTCGCGAACGATTGAAGCCAAAATAGTCTGTGGAGGAGTGAGACTCAATATCTCATCTTTCTCTTGTGTTCGACCGGCTGAAAGCATCTGGGCATCGAAGCCTGCTGCCTCGAGTTCCTTATTTTTGGCCTGTTCGTCGATGATAACCCAGCTTGCGGGGGACGTGGTTTTGAGTTTCCGAAGAGCAATGACATTGCCTGCTGCCGCGGATACCTTCAGCCACTCGACCCATTCATCAATGCTAACAGAATCGCCGGGTGGCCCCCGACAGTCAAGTGCATTGATGAAGAAGTTCTGGGCTTCTTCATGCCCAAGCTTTGCCGAATCCAGCAAGTAGACCTTGGCAATCTCCAAGTTGTAATCGACGCCAATGCCGTTGATGTGAACAACACCCATTGTAAAAGCCCCGGCAGCTTTGATCTTTCTGTCTTGTGTGCTCTCCACAACACTACACAAGCTTGCGATGGCATCAGCTTGAATACGAACTGGCATCTTCTGGTAGATTCCGGAGGTCTCACGCAGCTATTATTTGATGTCAGCATTTGGTTCAAAGCTCAGCCAGTTCTTGATCTTGAAGACTAGAATGTTACGTACATCAGGAATGAAGTCGAGGTACCGCTTGAGACGAAGGTTTGGCTGCATGTCGGTAGAGATACTGGACGATATCAGCTGGTGCCAGAAAATGAAAGCACTATCAACATACTCTGCCGGGTTTCCTATGATCTCTCTGTTGTGCGAGACGGGCTTTGGCTCCGGAGCAAGACCTGCTAGATCTACTAGAAACGAGAAAATATGTTTCATAGGAAGCTGAATCATGTCCTCGGGTTCTTCTGGCGTGCCGAGTACTTCAAACAGCTGCCTCATTGTTCGCTTTTGGACGAGGTCGTGGAATGAGCTGCCAAGTGGGATGTTCTCAGATGTAGATGTGGACTTGTGTATCCAAAGAAGCATTTGGACGATCTTGGCGCAGCTATCACGCAGACCTTTTGCTTGATCCCTCGTCGTTTGCACGGTTCCAAGGTCAGGTGGAAGATTGGCAACAACTTCCACGGAGATTTTGAGGCACATGGCGGAAAACGCATCAGCAGAGTTGGGTGGGTCGGGATGGGCGTTAATACCATGAGCCGCCAGACGGTGCATCGAATCAACTGCTTTTTGAACCCTGGTAGACGTGTTGGATTCCTCGTCGTTGTCGCCATCTTCGGGATATCCCAATGCGATCCGGAGCATCTTGAGTAGGATTAGAATTCGGTCCACACTGCTGAATCGATCCGCCGGATCTGACTGCAAACAATAGAACCAGATTTTGCAGAGTATCATCAAAGGCAGGCCTTCTTTCTGTCGACTCATCAGTACTCGTATAGGAATCAGGGCAGACATCATGTTCGACTTCTTCATCTTTCTGAGATTCTCCTCCAGGCCCTCCGCCGGTAGGGTGTCGTGGAAATAAGAGCCCGATTCGAAAATCGTCAGAAGTGTTAGACCGTAACAGTATATGTCCAGTTGTTTCAAGAATGCTTGTTGAAGGTTCCCTTCGTAAGACTCAGGGGCACAAAATAGCTGGGAGTGCCCGACAAGGTGCTTGTCATCTGTGGAAAGAGAGAATCCGAAGTCTGAAAGTTTGATAACGAAGTTTCTGGTGGGATGTTTGCACACCAGGAGATTGGATGGCTTGATATCCCCATGAACAATTCCGCAGTCGTGAAGAGCTTTGAGTCCCGTGGCGGTTTCGGTGGCTATTCGAATTCGATCCGAGAGAGAGGAGCCGAAGCCATTCTCCTGGAAGGCCTTGAGGCTACCGTAATCAGCATACTCCAGGACCAGCGCAGGAAGAATACGAGGCCCGCCCGCGGAAGCCTCTCCGGTATCATGGTACATGACGGCCAGGAGCGTGATGATGTTCTCGTGAGTCTTGAGAGGCGGGTGTCTGAGAACCTGTAACTCGGTCGCCGCATCTGCAAAAGAATCACCGTCGAATCCCCAACCGGACACGGTAGGTCTTGGATGCTTCACAACCACAAATTCCCGGTCCCGGAGAACCTCCTCGCCCAGTCCACTGAGAAACGATGACGTTTTTACCCTCCTCACGTCGAATGAGCCTCCTCCGAGGATTACATCTTCAAAGTCGGGTAGAATGTTGGTGACGAAAGGATGCAATCCAAGTTCGTTCTCAGTCGCTAGACAAACGCTCATGAACCCCGCGAAGTTAGGACACCGAGAACTTCCTCGCGCCAGATCCGAGTCGAGATCTTCCTGTTGCTGATCTCCGCTCCAAGTACGAATACTAGAAGAGCCGCGCCGTCGGAATGTCGGGATAGAACTCGTGGACCACTCCATCTTCGCGAGGATGTAGGGTCCGAACTGCGAGGAAGGCTTGCGGACCGAGGAAGAAGTACGGAGGAACCAAGGAAAATGAGCCCGGGAATAGAAAGAACGGTACGGATAGTCGCTGTTTCAAACCGGAGGGGGCGGATTCAAGGCGGGGTTTGAACACGTCACACGAGCTGAAGGCCCTAGAAAGGAAGTCTCGTTGTGATAGGTAAACGTGTCGAGGGGGTGGGGGCAAACTGCCCTCCGCGCTTACGTGCACATGTCCCGCCTCTCAAGAACTTCCCGACGCAGTCGCATCATCCAGACGCAGAGTTTCTCTTCATTTTCCAGCGAGCAAAAATGTCAGCCGAGTTTCAGATCGGGGCTGCAGGCCTAGGTATCGGGGCTTTCAGCGGTGTCCTCGATGTCTTATCCTCTTGCACGAAGCTCTATGGGATGTGGCGGTCCCTACGCGGTCTGGATGGCCACCTGAGGATTCTACGAGCAAAGCTGCTTCTGCAACAAGCCCTGCTAGAGCAATGGCAGCGAGACTGGCTCTCGAACCCCCCAAACCCAAGCGGCCATCGGTCATCAAGGAAGCAATCCTGGGTCAAACAACACGAAGTCGCAATCACGGAAACACTGTGTGCGGTGCGAACCTTGCTAGAAGAGCTCGAACCACTCCGAGAGGCATCGGAAAAGAAGAAGTCGAATCAGAGCGTCATCGCAGCGTCTGCCAATCGCCTGATTTGGGCAAACAGCAAGGCCGCCGACAGCGAAAAGGCTCTTGAGCACCTAGATTCCCTTTTGGCAGGTATTTACCGGCTCCTGCCGCCACAAACCCCGAACACGCATACGTCACAGGTTTTGCTGTCAATGGAGGACATTGCCAGTGAATCAGGAGATTTTGACAGTCTTGTTTCGGCCTTGTCGACAGGAAGCAAGAGGAGCAGTACGACATCATCGACTTCATCAACACTGGAAAAGACGTTTGGGCTCCGCAACCTGGGCGATAAGCTGAAAGAGGACCTTGACCAACGTGTCGATCAGTTCACTCACCGCTCCTCGACTGCAAATCTTGCGATCAAGGCGTCAAGAGTCCAAATCCGAACTCACGACCAGTCGACTGCTGGTTCCCGCAGTTTCGGAAACCTTGACGGCATGGAGGATGTTCTGGTCGAATGGAAGAAATACGACTCGACCTGGCAGGGAAAAAAAGGAATCGAGCTCACGGGGAGAATTTTCAACATTGCGCAGCTGCTCAACTCCGATACCAAGCCAGATGAGCTGCTCACGTTGAAATGTCTCGGGTTTTTCGACGACCCGGAGCGTAGCGCATACGGATTTGTATTCCAAATCCCTCCGGGTAGCCCGTACCCCGGCCTGAAAACGGACGGGAAGTACCCAATGGCGTCGCTCAAATCATTACTAGACACACCGAGCCCGAACACCTTACCCACACTGGAAGATCGATATCACGCAGCGTATTCTCTTGCACTTTCGCTTTCGATCCTACACGGCGTATCTTGGCTGCACAAGAGCATTCGCAGCCAGAATGTTCTTTTTGTTGTTGCTCCCGACGGTAGACCCATTTGGTCCCGCCCTTATCTAGTTGGATTCGAGTTCTCTCGGCCTGACGCAATCGACGAATCTTCAGAGAAGCCCGAACAGAGTGCGCGATTCAACGTCTACAGGCACCCTTTGGCCCAAGGAACGCCAGGAGAAGGTTATCGAAAAGTTTTCGACATCTACAGCTTAGGGGTGTTGTTTACGGAAATTGCCATTTGGCGCCCGGTGTGGAAGCTGTACAAAGACGGCGTCGATCCGGCCGCTTTGAGACAGTTGCTGGTCCAGAAGGCCGCCGACTGGACCAGCCACTTGATGGGCGTTGACTATCACAATGTCACCATGCATTGTCTTGGCGGCGATGAGCCAGGGGATCAAAGTCGTTTGGCGCAGAACTTCTATGTCAACGTTGTTGAAGTTCTTGGAAGACTCGTGGCTGGAAGTTCCTAATCCGAAAGAGTAATTGATTGTCTGCAAGGAATCTAGCAACAACATTCATCGTCGCCACGAATCGTATTACCCAATAAAGCCTAGCTGATGATGTCAACTGTGTCCCGGGTCATCTAACGTCCTGTGCTGTTGCGGAGCGGGGAAGAGGTTTGGCTCCCCGATGAAAGTCTGACAGGTCACAGAAACCAGCAAGATCGTGCGCTGCCACCGCTGCTCTCTACCTAGGTAGCTAATAGTCTAGTATTCAAAGAACGAATGCCTGTGCGCCAGTCCTAGAAGCCTATGGAAAACTTTAGGTTTGGCCGGGAGAAGAGTCCGGTCAATGTCCGATCGCGTCCAAGAAACGATTCCGCGGAGAGCGCATCAGCTCAGAGATAAAAGGTTCAAGAGTACTAGTCAGGTTGAAGCTTACAAGCGGCCACGCAGGGCAAAACCTGTCCGGGTGCGAGCTTGTCGAAGTGATCGCCTGCAGGGAGGAATTGTAGACTCGCAACTTGAAGGGAAATGCATGTCTAATGACATAGCTGTCAGGGATAGCCTCACTAAATTGGGATTCTGCGAGTCGTTCAGATTTGAGATGCCACGAGGAATAGGTGGCCTTAGCTCTAGGGCGCCGTCGCATGAAACATAGACCAACTCAACACCTTGTTGCGCGACTTAGACTTCCACTAGGAATAACTCATGTCGTGGAGGTTGCCAAGTTGACGAACGCCCATTGGCGTCGGTCAATAGAGTTTAGGCTTGATCCCATCCTGGAACCTCCATCGTGAGCAGGTTCTCCTTCATGGACCCGGCCCTAACGGGTATCCGCCGCGCGAGTCAAGCTTCGGATCTAACGCCAAGGGACGATTTGGGAACAAAGGTAGGTGTCTCTCCGGAAGTATATATCTTTCACAGCACCTAACAACCACATTTGGCAGTGTTATGCGCCAATTCCAACTCCAACATGTCGTCCTGGCCCGCGCCGACTGTTACGCTTCAAGTCATCTCGTCATGTCGGAGGCTTCATTACGCGGGACGCTGGCACCGCTTCCGGAGTACCACCGACGGGGACTCATCGTCTTGACGACTTTTTCGTTTCTCTCGGCTTTGGCCACGAGTTTGCTCTGGTGTTTCATAACGTACAAACTAGTAACGTACTGGAGAGAGAGACGAATCGAGAGGCGGCGGAACAGACAGAACAGGCGAAACAGCCCAAATTCACCGACCCGATTACAAGATGCGCCAGCGTCCGACTTCCCCGACCTCTCTCTTGGCTTGGACGCCCCTTGCTCTGGTGCCACCGGGTTCGCGCGTCTCGAGGAGCTCGACAGACTAGCCGCTCAGCAAGAGCAGGCTGCGGCGGAAGGCGTTCCGGAGGGCAATCGCGACGAGGAAGAAGAGGAAGAGAAAACTCACAACCCATTTCCAATACTCGTTTACAACCTACTTTTGGCAGACCTTATGGAGGCCGTCGCGTACGGACTGAGCGTATATTGGGTGTCGGCGGATGGAATCTTCGCACCCTCATCAGTCTGCTGGGCTCAAGGTTGGCTAGGGTCAACGAGCAACCTGGCCGCCAGTTTGTTTCTCACAACAATATCCGTCAACACCTTTCTGACCGTTGGGCTGGGCTACAAACCGCCACCTTGGACTGTTTACACGTGCATCGCTGCCCTGTGGACCTTTGATTTCGGGGTCAACGGCGCAGGCGCGATAGTCACTTCGATTAACCCGGCTGTCCCTGGAGAGTCCTTCTTCATGAGAGCCAATGTCTGGTAAGTACACTGACCTATCGGATGACTGAAGAGACTAACGACGTCACCCGATTCAGGTGCTGGATTTCATCGGCGTACGACCCCTGGCGCTTCTGGGCTCACTATCTTTGGGTCATCATATCTATTGTCCTCACGATTGGACTTTACTCTTTTGTCTTCTTCACCCTGTGGCGCCAGAAACGAAGTTGTCGCCACTTGCCTGACAAGAGAGCATCCCAAGCGTCAGGGCTCGAATCGGACCGCGGAAGCAACCAAGGCCCCCGCTTGTCTGGCTACCACCCAGCGTTCCTGGTGTACCCCTTCGTCTATGTTGGCTGCAGCGTTCCCCTGGTAGTAGGCCGCATTACGTCCCTGCTGGGAATTGACCTGGGCATTGCCTACTTTGCATTTGCAGGATCGGTCCTGGCCGCCAACGGATTGTTCAACTCGATCTTATGGACATCCACAATACTCTTCAGCCAACCGCAAGATGTTCATGACACGGGACTGGACAGGTTCGCATTCCAGCGAACCCCGATTCGAGACTATGGGCACACCGTTGTGATCAGTGGTCCGTACAGTAGACGAGTGCCGCTTTCCGAGATTGCACCTACCAGAACACGCAAGGAATGGTGGTGGTGGAAACACGGAGGTCAAAGAGGATGGGGACGGCCGTACGTCAATTCGCAGGAGATCCCGATAGTGCATGAAAGGGAGGTACCCGGGCATGCGTCACCGAGTTTTGGGGAAGTCCCCTCGGACGGTCGGTATATTCAGATGGACATAATCACAGCTGTTACAGTGGAGTCGGTCGACTCGATACAACCTATGGGGGTTGACCGACAGTGAGAGTCAGATATATAGAGCAAAACAGATACAGATGCAGATGTCAATATCTGGGAAGAATTTCATCTTTACAGGTCGCCGTGCAGGTTCGATAGGAATTAGTTTCCGGGTACAATTTGCAACTGATTCGATGCGCTGCTTTAGTGCTGGGCCTCTCTTATAGATCACTCTAACCAATCGCTGGGTTTCTCTCTCTCGTAGTTTCGTCACCGATTCCCCCGACCTATGTTCCGGACAACTTCCGGTCCTCGCCAGCCGTCGGAAAACATTGTCGTCTTGGCAGCCTGAAGAACCTCTGTCCGGCCGTCGGAGGGTTAAAGTGGGAACACGGCCCGGGCGACCGTTTCTTTCCGCCCGGGCAACTCAGGACAATCAACCAAAATGGTGTGTCTACCAGGGTACTTTAGGCACCTCATTTCATTCCCATACCACGAGATCCCGTGCTGATTTGTGCGACCTTGATACCGGCCACGTGGCCTGTATGAACTTTCTTATTGGAGGCCACGTTCAGCCTCAGCCTGCTCTTCCTTCATCTCTTGTCAGTATTAAGGAGCGAATTTCTTGGCTTCTGGCATTCCAGTATGGATCTCAAGCGGCAAGAAATCCCGTGTGCTAACACCTATGGCGTACATTCCATCGCTAATCTACTTCGACAGGGACGATTACATCCGTATCCTGAAGCTCTCGCCAGGCGAGTTCGATGACCCCATCGTGTGCGATCTGAAGATCGCCTCAGTCGACCATCTGCCGCAACACTTCGAGGCCTTATCGTACTGCTGGGGAACCAGAGAGACAGAGGCCCCATCACCCTCCATGGAACTGAATATAATGCCACCACGAGTCTCATTACCGCGCTGCGGTATTTGCGCTATACCGACCGGCCGCGCATCTTGTGGGTGGATGCACTGTGTATCAACCAGGCAGACACAGAGGAGCTTAACCACCAGATCATACACATGGAAAGCATCTACAGCCGGGCGGCGCGGGTGCTGGCCTGGGTTGGGACGGACGAGTGGGAGCCAAAGGTCGCGTTCGACGCCATCCGACGACGAGCTGAGCAGTCAGCATCGCTAGACGACGCATCGCTGGCAGCGATATTCCGCTTCTTTTCGAGCCCATACTGGGACAGACTTTGGATCGTACAAGAGGTGGCACTTGCGCGAGACATCACCATTGTATGCGGGCGTGAGCAACTACCTTGGACAGCCATCCAGCAACTGATGGCCCCAGATGCGGCCGGCCGCCGACTGCCGGACGGCTTGCCGTACCACATGCGAAGAGGCCTTTGGAAGGTCCGACACCTGTGGCACACTCGGACCATCCTCAACTCAGCGGATGAACGACTGAATTTCCTGCAAGTCTTGAACAAGTTCAACCCATGTCTATGTTACCTGCCAAAGGACAGCGTGTACGCCACCTTGGCCATGTCTTCAAGTGCCGTAAGACAGGTTATCAGACCGGACTACACCGACAGAACATCGTTAGAGGAAGTGGTTTGCCAGGCAACAGCTGCATGCATAATCGAGCAAGGAAATCTGGACGTTCTCTCACTCACTCGCCGCTGGACGCAGTTTGGTGAATACCAGGTTTCGGGGGATGCGCCGAAGCCTCCCGCGGCGAGAACCTCTTGGGCGGGGGAGTGGTCGACCGTACGCATAATCCGACCTCTTCTCGAGCCGGATGACGCAGTGCAAGTGTACGCAGCAGCTCCCAGTCACGACTTTGATGTCGAGAATGCCACAAGACATGCCAGGAACGGTGTGCTGAAGCTCAGGGGGGTCATTGTTGATGTGTTGCGACACGTCGAGGAGCTGTCAAATCCGTACCACGACGGCTGGGAGGATCATACTAGAGCCTGGGAGCCTCAACACCTCGACACCTACGAGTATCCCACAGGCGAGAACGGGATTGACGCTTTTTGGCGGACGCTGGTTCATGACATGGCTTATGCGACCTTCAACCCCGTGCACGAACGACTAAAGAGTGATGAGATCCCTCGATATCGCAAACTGTACCTTGAGTGGACCGGAAGGTCTAGAGGTTCCCAAGGCAGTATTTCGTTTTCGCAGTGTTTGAGATGGGGCACGAATTTCAGCAGCCTTCATGGCTGGACATTCGCGACGAGTGAGAAGGGATTCTTTGTTCGGGCGCAACCAGAGGCCAGGCAAGGTGACGTGATCGCTTGTGTACATGGCAGCGTAGTTCCCTTGGTCCTGCGGGCAGTGGAGAGACCAGAGGACACGTATGATCTACCAGAAGAGCTAGGGGAGAGATTCTATCAGCTAGTTAGTTCTGCATACGTCCACGGACTGATGGAAGGTGAGGCATTTTCTAGTATTTCTACTAGTATTATTGATATTTCTCTAGTTTAAATAACTTTTACTTCTATAGTATACTAAAATCTATTATAAGTAATTAAGGAAGTAACTAGATAAGTTGTTTTTAGTATGTGTTATAACTACTAACGTGGTTGATAAGCGAGTCGATCAGACAAGCGAGTCGATCAGCCGACCGTACAGAACTATTGTCACATTTTGCGTATATTGTACGTATTCGTAGTATGTGTAATTCTACGGCCATCAACTCGTTTTTTTCGCCTTGACGGCGTTGTGGGCCTTCGAACCCCTCGAACGCGGCCACGGCCTTCGGAGCCGCCGAAACGCTGTTCCGGAGCGGCCCTCGGCCTCGTCAAACGCCGGAATCCGCCCATACGGCGTAGCGCGCCAGCGGCTCAAAGTCA
>WIGM01000507.1:0-32776 GCA_014235935.1 Colletotrichum musicola | reverse complement strand
ATGCGGCTGGGGCCACTCGGCTGCCTCGGAGAGTTGTTCATCGAGGGCCCCATCCTGGCCGAAGGCTACGCCGGCGACCTGGAACTCACAGCCAAGCGCTTCATTTTGGCATCAAATCTGGCGGGAGGGTTCTGCCAAGCCACTGGATGCCACCCAGATACGCGGCTGTACAGGACCGGTGACCTTGTAAGACAGAACCCAGACGGCTCCCTGCTGTTCGTTGGCCGGATGGACTCCCAGGTCAAAGTCCGCGGCATTAGCGTCGAGGTTGAGGCCATCGAGCACTACATTCTCGAGAAAGCCGGCGTTCGAGGCGCCGTCGTCGTTTATCCGAAAAGGGGTCCATTCTCCGGCCGCTTGGTAGCCGTTGTACAACTGCTAGAACGAGACGACGACGTCGAGAGAAACCCGTCTTTGTCTACATCAGCCGCGGCCTATGAACCGCGGATCGCCCTTGTCCCGAATTACTTTCTAGAAGCCGCCAAAGACCACGTTAAAGAGCGTCTTCCGCCATCTCATGTCCCAACCATCTGGGTAACAATCTCACGCATGCCCCTCCTACCCTCCGGTAAAGTCAACCGCGCAGCTCTGTGCAAGCAACTCGAGAGTTTTAAGGACATTTCCATTCCTTACTACGACCCCGGCTCCTTGGGCGTCTCCTCTTTACGAAGAACACTTCCGCCGATAGGGGAAGACAAAGGAGCGCTCATACCCACGACCTCGCTCGAGGCTAAAGTCAGAGAACTGATGGGCCAGGTCCTCGGGACAGACCTCTCGTTGGCTCCAAGCACATCCAGCTTCGTACGCCTCGGAGGTGACTCCCTGCTGGCAATGCAGTTGGTTTCTCGTGCGAGGAGAGCAGGTCTGCTCGGCATTAGCGTGAGTAAGCTGCTCATGGACACCAGCATCGCGGAGCTGGTTCAAGTGTCTGCAACAGCAGCAGCAGAGTCGGAGTCTCGGAAGTCATCGTCGATGATGCGTCCGACGTCGACAACACCAGCGGCCGCAGAGATCGCAGATGACCCAGAGACCGTCCACAACCAGCATAGCATCGCTCTAACCTTTGCGCAGCGCATGTTCTTCGCCCACTATCCGTTCGGTCCGGGATACTTCAACCAGAGCGTTTGCGTGTCCATATGCAATCACCGCCCGTCCCCCTCGCCGTCCGTGGGACGTGACAAGGTCCGGAGGCATCTTCTCAGCTTGGTCGAGCGGCATGACGCGCTGCGCTCGCGGTTCTGGCGAAGACGGTCCCGGGCGCCAGACGGAACTGGATATTGGTTCTGGGAGAGCGTCGTCACAGACGACGTGGCCGACTCCATGCGTTTCCAAACCCACGTACTCGAGGATTCCGGGCCCTGCAGGACTGTCGACGTTGCGCAGGTTGCCATCGAGACGCACCAGAGCCTGAACATCAGCTCCGGCCCTCTCTTCGCCGCGGACCTGTTCTGCCTGCCGCACGGTTCGATGGAGCTGTTGCTGGTCGCCCACCATCTGGTCGTCGACATCGTGTCTTGGTCCATTCTCCTCGGCGACCTGGAGGCATTAATACTCGGGACTGAGCTTGGCCCAAAGCCAGCCCCACCAGCACTCGACCCTGGGGTTCCCTCCGAGACTGAAGAGGGCGAGCAGCACGCAGACATCCCGGGAGCTGCCGGCAACGAAGAAGCGGTGCTCAAGTTCTGGGGTATGGACACGAATGCTTCCCCGGTCGGCTCACATGCAGTGTCCCTGGCCAACTCCTGGTCGTTAAAATTCAGCCTGTCCGTCGGGAGAAACACCTCACGTCTCCTGTCCGAAGCCGTTGCATCCATCGGCCAGTTAGAAATGGGAGACGTTGTCGAGGCTGTTGTAGCAACGGTCTTCGCAAACTTCTGCCGCGACAGAGGCTGGAAGTCCCCGCTCCTTATTTATGCGGAAGACCATGGGCGTAACCTTTATCACCAGGGAATAGGAGACTCGTGCAGTGAAAGGGTCGGATGGCTCACACGCCTTCGCCTTGTCGACGTTCCCCTCTCAGCCCCCCACACTTCTCTCCTCGAAGCCATATGGCATGCCAGAAGCTGTCGGCACAGATCTCGGGTCGTGGCTCCGGGGGTCACGGCAACGATACCTCCTCTCCCCTTGGAGCTGGTCATAAACTACACCGGCAGACCCTTGATACGTGGCGGCGGCGGCATGTCGTCCGTATCCTGCTCAGGTCCCCTGCAACCCCCTTCAACGACAACGGCTGCCGAGTTGGCTACGGTACCAGACACGGACCCATGCTTAAAGCCGTTGGCCCTGATCGAGGTGCTGGCGGTGCTGCATGACAAAGACGGAATGGAATTAACGGTGACCTACGACTCCCGACTTCAGCACTGTGGGATGCTGCGCAGCTGTCTGGAGTCCTGCGTCCAGGTGCTCCGTGACGGAGCAGCATCGGCCTCCGGATGGTACAACAGCCTTCGCCTGCTGCCCGCACTCGGTGACGAGACGGCGGAGTACGCAACAAGCCGGGAGCGCCGGGACCAGGTGATGCGCAAGCTCGGGCTGGGAAGCATGGATGAGATCGAGACCATCCGGGCGTGTAGTACGCCCCAGACTCAGATCCTCCTCGCCCAGGCCCGGGCTCGGGTTCGCGTACCGAGCAGCTTGGTGTACCATGTTCGCAGTGTCTGGAAAGTTTCGCTTTCGGAGGAGGATGGTCGTGGACCTCAGCGAATGCTTGATCTGCCGAGACTTCACGATGCTTGCGAGGCGGTTGTTCGACACCATCCCTCGTTGCGGACAGTCTTTGTCCAGCTACCTGACATGGCAAACCCGGTCCAGGTCATCCTACGTAATGCCCCTACAGACGAGGTCCTGCGCGTAACTCCTAGTGACGATACTCGCTCGGCGGCAACGTTTGCTCGACTCCAGCTGGATGTCAACCACGCAGCCTTTGACGGTTCCTCGACCGCCGTGCTCTTGCGGGACATCGCCTTGGCATATTCCGGCGAGCCTTTGGATCCCGACGGTGCCTCCGCGGCCCATCGGTACTTTGAGCACATGGAGCAGGCCCAGGGTCAAGTACAGTTGGCCGACACTTTCTGGACCCAACACCTACAGAACGCGGAGCCATGCCATCTGCCACCGCTGGGCTCCGCTTCTAGATCCGACAAGTATGGAGATGCCGAACCCGCTCTCGGGTCCTTTACCGAGCATCTTTGCTTGCAAGATGACAAAACCTGTCTTCCCAACTGGTGCCGGCGGTTTGGAGCAACGGCAGCCGTGGCCATCCACACGGCCTGGGCTCTGGCCTTGGGATCATACTGCTATACGGATACGGAGGCCCACGACATCTGCTTCGGCTGGATCTCCTCTGGTCGAGACCTGCCGGTGAGAGGACTGGAGAATGCGGTAGGCATGTTCGCCAACATCCTCGTCTGCCGCACACAAATCGGCCGGCACACCCTCCTCCGGGATGCCGTGGCTACCATGGCTCGAGAAATGGCCCAAGGACTCGAGCATCAGATCGGCAGGCCGAAACTACATTCGCACGGCGCGCCTCTCTTCGACACTCTGGTGACTGTACAGTCGACATCGACATCCAGAGACGCATCGGGCAATGCCCAGTTGTGCTTCCAGCAGACAGAGGGGTTCGACCGTACGGCATATGCCTTGTGCCTCAACGTCGGACTCGCGAGAGACGATGACTATGCCGCCGAATGTTGCATCACTTACGACGCTACCAGAGTCTCGGAGACGGCAACTCGTGCCGTCTTCGCCGTCTTCCGACAAGCTCTGACCGCAATCATCGCCACCAGGTCTGACAGTGCCGCAACGATGGCTGACATGGATCTCTTCCCACCTTTCCACCACCAGCTCGTGCTCTATTTCAACAACAACCACCTCGAGCTTGGAACTGGATCGAGCTGCGAACACGCTCGAATGAATGGGGCCCCTGGCGAGCCGTCTTCCTCGAGTTCTCCAGCTCCCACCGTCGTGTCCCTCTTCTCCGAGCAGGCCCGGACACGCCCACACGCAGTAGCCGTTGAGGCCTGGGACGCCTCCCTCACCTTTGCCCGGCTCGACGCGCTGTCTGCGTCTCTAGCCCGTGACCTAAGCGATCGTCTTGGGCTCCGTCGGGGAGAAAGCGCGGCCCTGCTCTATGGGAAGTCGGCGTGGGTCGTTGTGGCCATACTGGCCGTCCTGCGCGCCGGCGCGACGTGCGCACTACTGTCTCCGGATGACGGACGTCACAGGCTGCACAACATGGCCGTAGAGCAGATGCGTGCGAAGGTCATCATAGCGAGCCCGGCCCACGAAGAAACGGCGAGGGCCCTCCTACGCGACTCTGACGACCATAACAGCAGCATCGTCGTGCTCGATCCCGACTCGGACCTGTTCAGGCACCCTGACCGCGCAACAACGTTTCTTGACCTCTGCCGGCCTTCCGACGTGGCTTTCGTGGTGTTCAGCTCCGGGAGCACCGGAAAGCCGAAAGGCATCAGACTGGCGCATTCGTCGCTGTGCCTGAGCGTCCTCAACTACACCCGCCACCTGGGCATATCGGACAAAACCCGCCTGTTCCAGTTCTCGGCCTACACTTTCGACGTCGGCATCGGCGACGTGATAGCGTCGCTGGTTACCGGGGCTGTGCTTTGCGTGCCTTGCGAGCAGGACAGACTCGGTGATCTCAACGGGGCCATCGACCGTTTCGAGGCGAGCTGCGTGATCCTAACTCCCTCCGTGGCTGCGCTCCTGCGGCCTGAGCGTATCAAGAACGACAGCCTCCGGACGATAGTTCTCATCGGAGAGCTCGCCACGTCCGAGTTGTACAAGATCTGGCACGGCCGCGTCCGGCTCTTCAATGCCTACGGCCCGGCCGAGTGCAGTGTCATCAGCACAATCCGCGAGGTCGCGTCCCCCGACGAGAACCCTGCCATCATCGGCGCTGCCGTTGTCCCGCATTGCCGCGTTTGGCTCGTCGATGCTGCAGACTCTTCACGCACGGTTCCGGTTGGTTGTATGGGGGAACTCCTCGTCGAAGGCCAGCATGTCGCCCTCGGTTACCTGAACGACCCGGACAAGACGTCCCGCGCCTTCATATCTGATGCCAAGGCTCCCGCGGCCATCCGGCCTCTCCTCCCGGGCGCCAGGCTTTACCTGACCGGTGACCTGGCGAGACTTGTTCCGCATCAAGGTCTCATCTTCCTGGGACGCAAGGATTCTCAGATCAAGCTCAGGGGGCAGCGCGTCGAGATAGGAGAGATCGAGTTCCATGTTCATCGCCGAGCATCGGAGAGTCTCAATAATCTTCGGCACTCTGCAGCACATACGTCTCCTGGTGGCGACAGCCATCGCCATGTCGGCGTGACGGCAGCCGTAGTCGCCGTAACGCAGGCCAGCGGCGAGAATGCCTTGGCGGCCTTTGTGTCTCTTACCCCCGGGAGTGGAGAGACCATCGAGAACGAGGATGGGGATGGGGATGGGTACTCCCTGATGGATGAGGGATTCTTCGCCCGTATCAGAAGTCAGCTCAGCCTGGATCTGCCGCCCTACATGGTTCCATCCATGTTTCTGCCTGTTAAGCGCCTGCCGCAGACGCCATCAGGCAAACTCAACCGCAAGAAATTGCAGCAACTCGCGGCCAAGTCCTGTCCGCACCAGAGGTCGCAGCCAAGCCCTCGAACTTCCCAGGGCTTGGACGTGACGCAGACGGAGAAGCGGACATGCAGTGCTCTTGAATTACCAATACGGGGGCTGAGCCGGAACGAGCAGCAGCAGCAGCAGTCGCAAGGCCTCGATAGCATGCTGACCCTGACACAAAGATGCCTGCAGACCCTCTGGGCCGAAGTGCTCAAAGTCGAGGCAGCAGACCTTGGTCCCGGCGATAACTTCTTCAGCTGCGGCGGCGATAGCATCCTCGCCATGCGTCTCGCAGCAGCCGGTCTCGATCGTGGGATCCGACTACCCGTCTTGACCATCATGAGATTTCCCGTCTTGTCGCGCATGGCAGCTGAGCTCGACCGTAGCCGGGGCACGGGCGGCGGTGGTCACGACGCCGGCGGTTTGCGACCCCCGGGTCGGAGCCGGAACGGAAACACGCAAGGTTCACCCGGCAATACTTGTGCAATTGGTGTCATCTCGGGTCCACAACCACAATCACAACCTCTGGATGTTCAAAACGAATTCCCCGCAACGAGCTTCCAGGAGGCGGTGTTAGCTTTCAACATGGCACCGTCTCAAGGTTTCTTGAATTATTTTGTTCTGACGCTCGACTCTGGAGTTGACAGCACCCGTCTCGAGACGGCTTGCCATTCTCTTCTGACACGGCATCCGGTTTTGCGATCGTCTTTTGTTCGCGAAGGAGACCGTCTTCTCCAGCGTATCCGCCCGCTCCGAGCGGTCAATTGCTACAGGCTCGACGTCGGCACTGTAGATGACTCTGAAGGGCTAAACGCCGTCGATGCTCATGTCGCTGGGTTGATCGAGTCTGATCGAAACGCGCCGTTGGCATGGGGCGACTGCCTAACAAAAGTCTTTATCATCCGGCACCGAAGTACGGGTGCCTTGAGGCTCATCCTTCGTCTTTCACACGCCTTGTACGATGGTATGTGCCTGTCGGCGTTGTGGGGTGACCTCAGCTCTGCATACAACGACGGCCGTCAACCGGAGGCCAACACCGGCGAGCAGAACCTGGATTACGGCTTCGTGCGTTTCGCCTTCGCCGTTGCCGCGGACATGCCGGAAGCCGCGCGGAAGTTCTGGCATGGCCTCCTGGATGGCTCTGAAATCACCCCCGTCGTCCGCCAGGCCGACCAGCACGACACCGGTACGCTTTCGCATCCGCCTCCGAGCATGCGCCTGTTGGAAGGCCGACGAGTCGCGACCGTATCCCCCCGCGACCTCGCCATGCCGTCCGTGACGCCGGCCTCGGTGCTAAAGGCCGCCTGGGCAGTCGTCCTCGCGACCCGTTCCCATCCGGCCCGCCGTGACGTTGTCTTCGGGCACGTGGTGTCCTGCCGCGAGACGCTGCCCCCCTCGGTGCAGGACGCAGTCGGCGCGTTTGTGAACTGCATCCCCGTGCGAGTCGACGTGGCCGGCTCGGCCGCCTGGGCCGCTTGCACCAACCCGCGTTCCACGTTTCAACGGCTTGCAGAGCAGGTCCAGGCGCAGCACGTCGCAGGTCTGCCGCATCACGGTGTCGGGCTTGGCCAGCTCATCCGTTCGGGAACCGTTGCGTGGAAGAACGCACGCTTTCATTCAGTCGTCCAGTACCAAAACCTGCCCGTCTCCGCGGCTGGTGGCCTGTCTGTCATTGCGACTGGGCCACTTGAAGGGACAGGCATCGAGGTTGACGGCCGATCCGGAGCGTACGCTGACGTGTGGGTCACGGCGTCGCCTGTTGATGCTGAGACCACCGAAGTTGAGCTTCGGTATGATGCGTCTGTCGTTGAAGACGAGCTTGCGCGGGCGTTACTCGAGGCGCTTTGCACAGTGTTGCGTGGCATGTGTGCCGAGGATAATAGCGTCGAGCCCGGGCTGGCGTCGACGAAGTACATGTAATTGTGCATTTGCTCGAAGGTGCAGGTTGAAGATGGGTTCAGTGGAGTATGGCATTATTTTGGTCTGCTGATTGAGCAGGAAGGTTGAGTACATCAAATGAATTCCTGTATACAATCTTCCATCTTTCCTTGAGCCATCCTGCCATCTCAACCTCAGGCCAGCTGCAGACTGAACTCCTTTACAAGCACTGAGCCACCCAGATTCTTCGTGGCGTAGTTGAACACCGCGAACCTGAAAGCCATGAAGAACTGCCACCTGTTGTGCAAGGCATAGTCGGGGCCCAGCTGGGTGAAGTTCTCCCCGTCGGTGCTATACGAAAGCTGCGCGGGGTTGTTGGCAACTACTCCGAAGGTGGGGGTGACGTCGGCCGTAACGCGGAGCCAGATATCCGCCGTGCCGTCGGCGATGGCTGCGACGTCAATGGCAGAGCTGTCGGCAGTCCCCACGACGGTGCCGTTGGAAGTTGTCTGCCATCCGGCGCTCTCGGGGGCGAGGATATCGTGCACTGCCACCAACTTGAGACTCTTGCCCTCCTTCTGGAAACCGATATAAGCCGACTCGTCGCGGAGGATAGATACCCCGGAAATGTCTCCGTCGGCCATGCTGCCGAGATTGATGCGGAAGGTTCCACTGCTCTTCGGCCCGAGGATACGGTGAGACAGGGTGTTGCGGGCCGCGTAGAGCTCGTCCGTTATGGTCGCCGTGTGCAACGTCAGGCCACCGGCGCCGAGCTCCCAGGCGGTGTTGTCGGGGTTGTGGTTCCATTCCCACTCGGCCCCCAGCTTGGCACCCTCGAAGTTGTCCGTGTACTCTCCGGCCGACTTGACGGTCTTGTCGGTCGACACCGGGATCGGGTAGGTCTTGCCCCAGCCACCGGCTTCATCGGTGACAATGTGAGGCCAGCCCTCCTCGTCCCAGATGAGCGGCGCAAGAGAGGGGATACGACCACTCGGATACGCGTCGAGGAAGGACATGTACCACCAGTCGCCATCAGGCGTGTCGACGATGCCACCCTGGTGAGGCGTTCCGGAGTTGAGAACGGGCGATGTCATCCGATCCAGAACCGTGCGGTTCGTGTAAGGGCCCCAGGGGTTGTCGGCCTTCAACACGTGCTGGCCGTCGGCCGGTTTTGTCAACCAGATGTAATAGCTGTCGTTGATGTGATAGAACCTTGCTCCCTCAAGATACCGAACCGGATCAACCCAGATCGTCTGAAATTCGTTAGCATGCTACATCGGTTGGCTTGAGAGTTTATCTCACTGACCTTGTGTCGAACGGGTTGCAAGCCGTCGGGAGAAAGCTGGACGATGCTGATGTTGTACCTGCCGTACGCGATATACATGGTATCATCGCTGTCGACCAGGATGCCCAAATCGTAGTAGCACTCGTCGATGGGCGGCTGAGCAGTCCATTCACCAGCTGGGTCTGTAGCCGTGAAGATGTACGTTTTCCCTTCCTCGATGCAACCGTACCAGTAAAACAGACCATTGCTCTCGCGGTACTGCATGGAACTGGCCCAGATACCACCGACATACGCCTTGCCGCTACCATTGAGGTAGTACTTGTCACCAAACGTAAGCTCGGGGACCGAATGACCGATGAACTCCCAGTCAACCAGATTGTATGATTTCAGCACAGGAGCGCCGGGGGAGTAGTGCATGGTCGATGCGGTGTAGTAGTACGTGTCGTTGACGCGGATGACTTCGAGGTCTGCGAGATCTTCCCAGAGAACAGGGTTGTTGAAAGTGGCCTGGGCCACGACACCCGCGGCCGCCAAGAGGATTGACAACAATTGGAACCTCATGTTGACAGTTCTCAGGCCTTTCACGTCAATTACGCCACATCAGAAGGACCAGCAATTCCCGTAAGAGCAACCGGGATTTATACTAAATTCTCAATGTTCCCTCGCATTTCCAGCCTCCTGCAAAAGCAGTTCGGCTGACTCCGGATCTCCATATTCCCCTCATCAACCGACGTATTGCCAAGTCTCGTCACTTGCGCACAAATGACTGCCTTTCCAACTCCCGAACCTGGTTCGACCTTGAGCTCTGATTGGCGCGCAACATCGAATCGCGGTTGATCTGGGGCGGCTAAAGGTGGAGGCGGGGAACGAGTGCGACCAGCGAGAATGGGGAAACGGGGAAAATTCTCCAGCTTGGTGCGGAGAAACTGGGTTGAACCGGGTATTGTTGGAGTCAACAGGGACGGGTTACTTGTGGGTGACGCTCAATTTCAGAGGTCAAGGACGAAGTTAAAGACTAGGATACGGGCCAAACTTGGTGTTGCCAGGAACAAAAATGTAAATGCAATTGGCGTAGACATCATGGAAAATAGCAAACACAAGTGACGCGGACAGGGAATATGGGGGTTTGGTCAGGTGGGATGATGCTGCAAACAAGATATATTCGCCTCGATGTCCACGATTTTGGGGAGTGCAGTCTTCTAGTATCCTTATTTTTGCTAGCAAAGACGCATGGAAGTATTCCGGTACAGAATGATTATTACGGTGGTTCATTTCTTGAAATGTTTTCCGGTAAAGTCAGGCAGTCAACTGAGTCCTTTCGAGCCCGCGACGGGTCTGTTTAAATAAACAATCCACCACCATCTGCAAGTGGCATTCTCAATCCTGGCAATCCTCAATGAGCTCCGCCCACCGGGGAGATTGTGAACGCGGATACAATAAATTTCCGGCTTCTGTTGACATCGGAGGCGATCGGAGATTGCTTTCGGCTCTCGGTGCCGGTAACTCAGTCAGGCGACATGCCAAAGGACCGGCTTTGTTTCCCCGTCCGCTGCTCAATCGAGTGACTTGTTCTTCAATACTCAATCACGACCCTCAAGGCAAGCTTTTGCATCATCTGACACATCACATGCGTCGTACAATGTTGTCTGTAACTATCGTTATCGGCATCATTGATCGTTGTCCGTCTTGCATATGTCTGTCACTGTTCTTTTCGTGTCTTCGTATAACATAGAATCACAACCAAAGTTCATGTCCAGTTCTGAGTTCACAGGAAGATTGAGAGCCTGAGAAGCCCCTGAAGTTCGGAAACCTTTTCCAGAGGCCGACTTCTCCAGTTGGTTAACATAACTACCGGATGCTGGGCTCCTTAACATTATGCGCTTCATTCTGCATGACCGCGCAGCTAAGTAAATACGATATTTTTTCTCACTTTAACTCCCCACTCCAGACCAAGGACTTCCCCAATTGCTTCATAATAGACAAAGGGAGAGTTGTGACTTCAAGTGGGCATTCGATCCATTTTAGGGGATCTCCCGCGGCGGGATGTATGCGGGCGAAGCTTGGCCATGCCATCGACGCCCGTCGAATATGCTGAAAATAGAACCAGACTACGCGATGCTTCTCTCTTTCTTTGTCGTCGAAAATTACCTTGGAAAACCTGGAAAGGCAACGAGATGCCTGAAAAATCGGAAATCAGGAGCGAGTCCAATTTCTAGAATGAACGGCAAGGGGACAGCAATTGGAAACCAGCTCCGCTCTCTTTTCCGTCCGTCTGCATCCACTCGCCCTCTTGTGATTATTGGTTTTTTCCAGGGTAGCACCAAGAGGTTGCATTCTCGGCTGGCTCCTCCGTCGTCTTCCGTCAACGGAGGTCCCGGCCACGGCGAGCACCGCCTCAGGACGCTCTCTTCTGTGTGAGACTCTCTGGCAATCACTCTCGTTCGGAAGCTCCGGCCACGCACTGACAAGTGTGGCTTGGGAAGAGTGGACATCGAGTCTCTTTTGATCCCTATCCCCACGCGGAGATGCTTCACAAGTCCGACGCCGAACCGGGGAGACCCCGGAAGGCCGTCAATTGCCGGTGGGGAAGCTGTCCCTTGTACGCGGACTCGCCCAATTCTCTCTCGCCGCGATGAAAGGCGCGAATCACGAAAAAAGCCTCAAGGGACAAATTGAAAACCAATAGTTCTCAGGCTCGACCAGATATTGATCTATCATTTGCTTGGCTGGAAAATCTGATGATTAGTCGGCTTAGCCCGCGGGCCAGTTTCGTGGGCGGCCATTGTGAGTTCGGATGATGCGGTGGGGCTCCTATTGATGAGGCTCAAACCTAGTTTGATTGCCCCCGGCTATAAACATCCGTGATATTGTTGTTGACAAGTCAGAGTCGAGAACCCAGCAACCAGCTTCTGCTGTCCTACTCATCGCTTAGAAGGTTTCAATCGCAGCGGCAACCTGGTGCAAACTGTCAAAGTCTCGACGGCTCGAAACCAGTTTGTTTGTCTCTTAGTCTTCAACTCTTAACTCTCTTGCCCTCCTTGCGCACGTCAACACTCTTGGCATCGTGGCGTTCGGAGACCCCAAATTGAAAAAGCTAAGGAACTGCCACGTAACAAGAGGACTGTTTTTGGTGGAGGATGGGGCGCTTTTGCGTGAGAATAGATTGGGCTTCTAGAATCGTCGTCCCACGTTCCCAGCAGTTCATGGTAGTCTGACAAGGGTTGCCCCAGACTGACGGGTGCGCACGAGTCAAAAAGGGGGCTACGATCCCCAGAATATAGAGTTTGGGGCACTTGGCTTGCTGGGAACATGATCATGCCCGAGTCTGCCGAGATCCCAGCTCTGTGGGTTGAGTCTCGTGGTTCGCGTGCGTTGCGTGGTATTGCAGACTGCAGTGCAGCGCTCCGGGACGCGGACTCACCCACGACTCCTCGATACGCCTTCAACAACTTCACACTCACCTGGCACAGCCCCCCCTTTGGATTCCACTCCACCCCTTAGCTCCACAAACAACAACTCACGGGGAGGCTCGCGTAGCGTGGTCCTGCTCACGGGATCCAGGATGTCAGTCTCCGGGCTGTTGGTTTCCCCCCTTCAGGGGCTCTCGCGTTGCGTATAAGTAGATGCGAGATCATCGGCATCAAAGAAAATTTTGGAATCATCATCAGCACCAGCTCTTCGATCCAGTCTTTCGCTAAACAGTTCAACCACAATCGTTTCAACCTACCTCAATTCACTCGCTATCCTTCTCTATTCAGTCTTTTGATTCATCTATATCAGCCAAAATGCAGACCTCTTACATCTTCACCACCCTCCTCGCCGCTGCCGGCCTCGTCGCTGCTCTTCCCGTAAGTACCTGACTCGGTCTTCGCTTCCTCCCTGCCCATAGCATTTATTTCACTCCCAGATTTTCCCGATGGACTTGGGATGAACTAACTCCGTTCAACTCTGGCAACTCACAAACTTGACCTCGTGGCCATTGCTAACAGTCGCAACAGCAGAACGCGACCCCCACCAGCACCCAGCCCGCCGCCACCCCGACCTGCTCCCAGGGCCCCGTCGTCGACTACACCGTCGTCTCCGGCGACACCCTCACCATCATCTCCCAGAAGCTGAGCTCCGGCATCTGCGACATCGCCAAGCTCAACAACCTCGCCAACCCCAACGTCATCGGCCTCGGCCAGGTCCTCAAGGTCCCCACCCACATTTGCAACCCCGACAACACCTCCTGCCTGGCCAAGGACGGCGACGCCACCTGCGTCGAGGGCGGCCCGGCCACCTACACCATCAAGTCCGGCGACACCTTCTTCGTCGTTGCCAGCAACCTCGGCCTCGACGTCAACGCCCTCCTCGCCGCTAACGAGGGCGTCGACCCCCTCCTCCTCGAGGTTGGCCAGGTCATCAACGTCCCCGTCTGCTAAGCGGTTTCGCACTGCTTCCTCTGGCAAGCAGGGTCTTCTTCCCCTGCGTCAGAAAAATGTGTGGATTGGGTTTGGTTTGGGATTTTCCTAGTGTCTGGGATGGGGTTTATAGAGGTGCATTAGACGGTGGCTCGCTGCTTGGAATTGAAATGGATGCATCAAACCGTCTGAGTTACACGCAATTGTCTTGATGAACTCTCGCTTCAATGAAGTCAAACACCTAAATGCCATCTTTCCTTCAGTCTATCGAACTTGACTTGACCTCTCCAAGCTTGTTTATTCTTACAACAGTCCGGGAAAAGTCCAACTATTTGATGCCCACGTGGTTGCTAGACCAACACCACCTTTGAAGCCTAAGCATCTTGAGTTTGAGTTCTAATTACTGTATCAGAGTTTAACACTTAATAGAATGGTTGCGATTCTCCCATCATTGGATGCCACAAAACATATTGCCTTTTGTGTTGTAGCAATTGCCATCTAGCAGATCTGTAACTTAACATCGTAGCCTTGTGGCCGATATTAGCCATATTATCTGAAGGTTTATATGTTTGGCGGTTTACGTGCTTGGTCTCGGTTATGGTATCCTCAAAGCTTACCTTCTTCTGGGTATACGATCAATGGATGAATTGCAGGAGTTCTTTATGTACTCAGAGACTCCGTGGCTTGGTTTGTGGCTGAGCTTTCAGTCATGTTGAGGTGGGCTCAGCGAACGCCTTACTTCCATCTGGTGCATTTCTTACCGAAGATTGGACTTGGTGGACTTCGATTTAGATATGGGGGTCCGATAACCGAAGAGACGTGACCAGAGGCATCCAGGCTCTAACAAGAGTGATCAAAAGTATTCTTTGTTCATTTCGCTCCAATTATTCAACTACCGCCACACTCCTATTGGTATCATTCATGCAAAGCTGGTTCCCAACTCTTCTGCCAGCCCCGTTGAAGACTCCTTAAATCCCCGCGAGCAGCAGCTCGCAAAATCAAGCCCTACGCAAGCCCTATGCTGACTCCCTTTTTTTGACCTTTTCCGCCTGCACCTGAGCCTCAACCCGTGCAACAGCTGCCGCAGAATCCTTTCCGTCGAAAAGCATGGCAATCTCTTCCAGCGTGGGGCCTCTGGTCTCGACGAAGAAGAAGTAGATCACCAAGACCTCGATCACCAAACTGTCAACCACCCCATTAGTTCAAGTACTCTTCTACGTGCAGGGTTAGAATTTTCAGAAGGGCAACTTACATCGCAATGTAAACAAAGTAGAACTTCCACGCCAACGACTCGAGCCCGAGCGGGTTGACATATTGGTTGAACACACCACTCAGCGCCGTGAAGCAGAAGCACAGCGTGAGACCCTTGGCGCGGATGTTGTACGGCAGGATCTCGACGGTGTAGGAAACGGTCAAGCCCGGCCACGCGGCTCCCGCGACGCCGTAGAAGACGAAGATCATGGCCACAACGGCGATGCCGGCGCTCGACGACTCGGTCTGGGCGTAGACGGCGCTGCAGGCGGTCCAGACGGAGAAGGACAGCAGCATGCCGACGCCGGCGAAGAGGAAGAGCACGCGGCGGCCGATGCGGTCGACGAAGAAAGCGGCCGTAAGAGAGACGAGCCAGGACCAGATGGTCAGGCCGCCGTTGATGTAGGACTGGGTTACCGAGCTGGAAGTGAAGTCCTGTTAGTCACGTCCACTTCACTAACTTGTGGGGGAACTTTTTCAGCTGGTGTGACTCACTCCTTGATGCCGATGGTGCTGAGGATCACAGCGAGGTAGTACGAGACCAGTCCGTTGCCGCTGCACTGGCTGAAAATGGCCGTGGCGATGATGAGCGCGCACCGCTTGCGGTTTCCGGGGGTGCGAACAAGCTCCATCCAGCCGCTGTTGGACGCGGCCTCCTTCTCGAGCTTCAGGGTGTTAGAGATCTCGGCGAACTCCCAGCGCGCAAAGTCGTCGTTCTCGTCATTGTTGCCGTGGTACTTGATCAGCACCCGCCTCGCTTGCTCCTCCTTGCCCTTGCTGATGAGCCATCTGGGGCTCTCAGGCAGGAACCACACGGCCAGGAGCTGGATGCCGGGCATCATGCACTGGAGGCCCGTTGGCAGCCGCCATTGGAGGTCACCGGATTGCTTCGTCAGGGTTCCGAAACACGTCCAGGCGGCAATGATACTACCGAGATCTACTCAAAGATCAGTCCTATGCTATTTTATATCTCGGAGTGGGGTTCACGTACACCACAGGGTGTTATACAGAGTGGTCACTTTTCCACGATGTCGGGGGTGGGCAACCTCGGTGATGAGACTAAAACGGGACGTTAGGAGAGGGTGGAAAGACTTCAAGACCAAGGCTCTAGACTCACAGTGGGCATGTTGCGTTGCTGACATTACTGCCAGCACCCATGATGAAGCGTCCGATGAGGTACATGGCGTCTCTTCCCGATCCATTGGCCGGAAAAGACTGCAGGAGCGCACCGACAACGACTAAGACGCATCCCACTGCAGTTCCGGTCTTTCGGCCGAGGCCGTCGGCGATATACGGAGCGAAGAGGAGGACGAAGAGACCGCCGAAGCCCGGCATGGCGCCGAAGATTCCCAGACGGCTACCGCTTGGGTGGTCGAAGTCTAAGCCACTTGTAGTCAGTATGGGAGATTCCCGGTATGATCAAGGTCGGTTGGAAAAAGGGAGGGTACGAATAAGGGACAGAAGGTTTCGGCGAAGGATAGACGGTACGGTACGTGCTGGGAGAAGAGTTACTGACAGCTTTGCCATGATTGCATCGTCTGAAGCCCATTCAACAAGCTTCCGTCGTATCCCAGCGTCGTGGAGCCCAGGAACAGGAAAACCATCATGAAATAGAGTTTCCTCAGCTCCGGCTGCTTGTACCACGGGAGCGGCGACCCCTCCGGTGCTTGCAGGTGCGGATCGTTGATGACATCGACGTGGTCGGCGCCGTGGCTCTCCGACTTCTTGAGCTCCATGGCGGCGAGCGTGTTGTGCGAACACGGAACAGACTGTACAAAGCGAGGGTGGAGAGAGAGAGAAGCCTCAAAGTCGTGATGGGGTAGCGCCCCCTTTCCACCGTCGTGGGAAGTCGAGATGCGCGAGCGTACTTATAGTAGCATGCCGGCTTCCGGGGTTCGGTTACGGGCAATTATTGTTCTTGATCTCGTCTCTTGCCGGATTGGACGCGTCTACCCCGTTCCTTCTTGCTTGGGATGAACAGCCCACCCGAGCAAGGCCGAGGGTGTCCAAAAGCCGACGCCTGCTCTGTAGTCGACCGAGCTGAACAGGCCACAACGTCCAATCGCGACAAGGGAAGAGATTCGAACGAGGACGTCGCCTAGCGGGTGGGTTCCTCCAGGGAAGATCACGAGACTAGAACGTCATTGGAGCGAGTACAGACGATATGCCCCGTGGGGGTGGAAACATCTGAAGGTGAGAAGAGGGAAAAGAGGGGACGGGTAGAGAAAGAAAGGTCCAATATTAGACTCCACACAAGGTAGCTTCCCGGGGAAAGCTCTCGTTCCTTGCCTGACTGACGACCGACTTGACCTGAGGTTACGGATACTTTCCGGGTTGGGAGGAATTGGAAGCGGTCCATAGTCGTCGTCAATTGGCTAGTCAGGGAACCAGACTTCCGGACACTGCAACCCGGCGAGGCGGAACAGCAAGCAACATCTGGGGAAGCAGATCGAGACAGTGACATGTTGCACTAATACAACTGCGAATAGAGTCAAAGCAACAACGATAGAGTTTGTCGTACCGTTCCAGCTTCAGAAGAGTCTCGACCATGACTCGAACTTGAAGACCCCGGCCAGTGCGGGGGGGCTCTCCCCTGCTAGCTTGCCGAAAGGCTCTTATTCGCTGCCCGTTGGTTTCATCAATCTTCACAGGCCAGACGCAGAGGCAGAAGGAGAGTTATTCCGATGTATATGCGGAGCCAAGTCTTGAAAATTGTCC
This sequence comes from Colletotrichum musicola, assembly GCA_014235935.1. Taxonomy (NCBI): domain Eukaryota; kingdom Fungi; phylum Ascomycota; class Sordariomycetes; order Glomerellales; family Glomerellaceae; genus Colletotrichum; species Colletotrichum musicola. The sequence goes on along the minus strand of WIGM01000507.1, from coordinate 15,631 downwards.
GCCCGCCCATCAACCGACAATTCTCCTCGGATGTTTCGCCTCAATCTCTGTCTGCACCTCTCTCTCCGCACGCTCTCTCACGCTTCTCTTACCCGTAATCGAAGCGGTTGCCCCATACATTCACGCCGCCAAACCAACCAGAACGACAGGCCGGAACCAAGACCGACGAATAGAGCCGATAGACCCATGCCGGCCACGTTTTGACAACCGACGATCCATCGCAGACTCCCATAACGGCTACCCAGTAATAGCGACTACTTACTACCTAGCCCCCACGTTGGCAGAGGGAACGGTTCTCCGCCGCACCAGGTTGCTTCCCAGGCTGTCGGTCGGCTGTGACCTAAGCCTCACAGCTGCAGCTTGCTAAGCTGATCGTCCTCGTCCGGTCTGATTTGTTCCGGACTCCGTGGTTCGGGACTGAAGTTGAGTTTCTTGGTCTCTGAGGGAGTGTCTGTGAGTGTCTATCAGACTATGGAGGTCGACCGAGCTGTACAACCACCGCCGCCACCACCACCACCGGACGGAAACGGGTCGCATTCTCCACTCTCATCAACATCTCCCGCGTCCCCGGCAAGCGGGAGGCCGAGGGCCAGCAAGATTATCCGGAACCAGAACGCCTGCGACGCATGTCGGTCCCGCAAAGTCAGGGTGAGGGCTTTCTCTCGTCTTTGACTTTGGCATCCTCGCCTTCTGATGCTATATCTATCGTCACGTCACGCGAAAGGCTCCTCCTACACGCCTGACAAATCCGACTAACAGATCGGCAGTGTCTTTACAGCCCGGGGGAAATCCGGTGCCAAGGCTGCGCATTCCTCGATATCCAATGCACGCATGACCGGCCGCGGCGGAGGAGAGGTCCTCCGAACAAGTTCCGTACCCCTCTCCACTCACCATCCCTCCCCTTTCTGCACTCTCCTCCAGAGTTGCTTCTCACCCACCCATCATATTATACCCCTGGCTCACTCACTGACCAATGGGAGTTTTCTCACAGACATGCCCAACGGGCACAGCAACAACAGCAACAGCAACACCAGCAACATCACCAAGACCTACAGCAAGGACCAGGAAGTAAATCCGGTGCTGCCCACCATAGGAGCCCCTCAGTATCAGACATCACGTCGCCTGACCTCGGCCTCGCGTACCAGACCTCACCCGCCCCGTCCTCAGCCCACACTCACAACACGCCACGCTCACATTCTCACGTCTCATCCGCGGCCGCCTTAGCCGCCGTTACAGCAGCAACATCATCAGTGTCACCAAGAACAACAGGAGCAGCGCCAGCACCGGCACCCAGGGCGGCGGGGAGCGGCGGGGCCTCCTTGGTCCCGGACCTCCGCGCCCTCGTCGGCGCACCAAGCCCGAACACGGGCCAGCACGGCAACTGGCTCGCCCTCTTCGCGCCGGAGGACCTCGTCCGGCGCATGCTGCACGACTGGTTCGAGAAGGTCCACTCGCTTGCCCCCGTCCTGCACCGCCGGCGCTTCATGCACCGGCTCGAGAGCGGCGAGGCCGGGACGGACCGGACCTTCGCCGCCCTCGTCGTCACCATCTGCGCCGCTACCGTCGCCACCCTGCGCCGCGCTGACTACGGCCCCGTCACCGTCGAGCGCTGCATTGACTTCGTCGAGGAGCACCACCTGCTTGAGCACGGCCTCCGCCGGCCCGCCTACTCGCTCGACTGGTGTATCGCCATGTACAACATCGGCACCTCTGCCAGCTCCATGAACGAGGACAGCCTCGGCGACATGGGCTCGTTCCACGCCCTGTCCGAGGCCGCCGCCGGGGCGAGGTACCTCGCGTACTACCGCATGGCCGACCTCGACATGTCCGAGCAGCAGCTCTTGAAGCGCCTCTTCTGGCTGATCTTTGCGGCGTACTGGTGCGTCTATCCCATATCTTCCTGTCCGACGTGAACTTACTCACCCCCGTACAGCAGCGCAGACATCTTCGGAAGGCTATCCGTGAGCATAGTCTCCCACCAGGAGAACCGCGCCCACCTGCGGCCGCTCCCCCTGACGGACTCGCAGCTCGAAACGGGCCCGCAGCTCTCGGCGGTGGAGCTGGCCCCCTGGCACGGCGACACGGCGTCGTACGTCCCCGGGCTCAACCACCTCAGCGACCTCTTCCTCGTCTGGCACGAGGCGCAGACGGCGCCCGTCAGCCTCTACGGCGGGCCGGAGGGCGCCCTCCGGCACCACCTCGACCGGGTCCAGGCCGTCATCGACAGCTTCCCGCCGGAGCTCCGCTGGCGAGGGGGACTCTCGCGTCCCGGCCACGTGACGGAGGGCCATGACACGCAGATCGCCAATCTCTTCATCACGAGCCTCAACATCCGATCCAACCTGCTGCAGAAGTTCGGGTCGTCTGCCGGCACGACCATCGAGACGCGTGCTGCTGAGCATCAGCGCATCGTGGACGACCTGCTCGAGATCTTGTACCACATGCCCCAGCACGTGCTTGAGCAGAACGGGAACAGCCTCATCCCCAAGCTGCGAGACTGCGGAGCTGCGTATATGGAGCAGATGCGCATCGATGGCGGGCCCGAGACTCTTGTGAGCGAGAGCGCGCGGCTCAAGCTGGAGAAGCTATTGCGGAAGCTTGACGATATTGACTGCTGGCCGGGAATTTCCGGGATCGAGAGCCCGGATAGCAGCAGGTAGTGAGTGAATAAAATACGTAAAAGTAAAAGCAAATAAAAATACCGTAAACAATACGAAAGTCATACTGACAGGGGGAAGGGTGCGGCTGGTGATCGCTGATGAAGAACCTACACAAGAAAACAAAACGCCCATGGTATTCCCGAGAGTGCAACGCCGGCAAGGGCCTCTTGGTTCCCTCGTCTGCGTCTCCACGCATCCACCAGCGGAGACTTTTTTGGGATGTGGGTTATGAGGAGATAGTCAAAGCCTCAACGAGACCCCTGAACATTTAGATGCGAAGTATTTCCGAAGTCAATTCGCAACTCTGTCCAAAGCAACGCTCAACTTTGACATGCGTCATCTCAACTTCGCCAAAACTCCAGAGCGGAGCCGAGAGTAAAGCCGAATTCAGGTAATTCCATCTTAGAGCCAAGGCGGCGTCGTTTGTTTCTCTGAATTGTTCATCTCGGGGAAACGAACTCATTCTGAACTGAAGCGAAGAAAGTCCGAACCCACTCACACCATCAGGTGATCTGCAACCACGCTCCCGCGGCCAGGCCCTGTGGGTTCTCGTTTCCACCCCGCCCATCTTACCCGCGCCGGAGTTATGTCGTCTGACTACACACAGTGGCAGAGTGCCAAGCTACGTAGCAGTATGATGGATCTCGTTCGACTGGTAGGTAGCCCGGAGTCAAAGCCGAGAGAGCGGAGCCGAGGCGGGGGATAGCTCCCAAGGTCCATATCTTCTGCGGCGCCGATCAACAGTCAGCTCCTCGGTACAATGTTCGCTCGAAGCTGCTGGTCGTATTTCAAGCTTGCCAGCGAACGAGTTGCACAGCTCTTTTCGTTCGTCCAGCTGTCCTAACCTCTTCCCCCTCATCCTTCGTTCTCTTCCCTCCTTGGCAGCCATCACACCACACACAATGACGGCACTCGACGCCCAGAAGCCCCCTCACCTGCACCGTTCCAGCAATGGCAACACGCAGCTCATCGTCAAGGGCAAGCCCTTCCTCATGCTCGCCGGCGAGCTGCACAACTCGTCCCTCAGCTCCGCCCGCTTCATGAGCGAGGTCTGGCCCGACATGAAGCGCAACCACATCAACACGCTCCTCGGCAGCGTCACCTGGGAGGACATCGAGCCGGTCGAGGGCACCTTCAACTTCTCCGAGCTCGACGCCGTGCTGGCCGGCGCCCGTGAGCACGATATGCACCTCGTCCTCCTCTGGTTCGGCACCTACAAGAACGGTATCTCGACCTACGCGCCCGGCTGGGTGAAGCGCGACGTCAAGCGCTTCCCCCGGTGCCAGGTCCTCGAGAAGGGCGGCGTCAAGCGCACCGTCGAGATGGTCACCCCTCTGTGCGACGAGGCCTGCGCCGCCGACTCGCGCGCCTTCGCCGCCCTCATGCGCCACCTCGGAGAAGTCGACCGCGAGCACAACACCGTCCTCATGGTCCAGGTCGAGAACGAGACGGGCCTTCTCGGCGACTCTCGCGACCGCTCCCGCCGCGCCGACAAAGCCTTTGCCGAGCCCGTCCCTGAACCTTTGCTTCGCCACCTCGCCGGCGCCGGCACGAAGGACCTCCACCCCAAGTTCCTCGAGCGCTTCGCCGTGCCCCCGGCCTCGGGCGCCCACTCGTGGACCTCCGTCTTCGGCGAGGGCCACGCCGCCGACGAGGCCTTCATGGCCTACCACATCTCCTCCTACGTCGGCCGCGTCGCCGCCGCCGGCAAGGCCGAGTACGACATCCCCCTCTACACCAACACCTGGCTCAATTTCGACGACCCCTCGCAGCTCGACCTCCGCGGCGTCCCCGTCGTCGTCGGCGGCGGCGCCGACCCGGGCGTCTACCCCTCCGGCGGCCCTTGCCCGCACGTCCTCGACATCTGGCGCCACAACACTCTCTTCACCGAGCGCCGTGCCCTCGACTTCCTCGCGCCCGACCTGTACTTCCACACCTACGAGACCGTCTGCCGCGACTACACGGCGCAGGGCAACCCGCTCTTCATTCCCGAGCAGCGGCGCGACGAGAACGGCGCGCGGCGCGTGTGGCTTTCGTACGGCACCTACGGCGCCCTCGGCGCAAGCCCCTTCGGCATCGACACGGGCGCCGAGACGGTCGGCCGTGAGTACAAGCTGCTCTCGCAGGTGACACCCTGGCTCCTCGCCGCGGGGCCTGAGGACCGGATGGGCTTCTTCTTCGATGAGGAGGCGGACCCGGCGGGCAAGGGGGAGAAGTGGGCCAAGGTCTTTGGCGACATCGAAGTCATCATCGAACGCGCCTTTGTGTTCGGCAAGGCCGGCCCTGGTGGAGGTCTGATCATCCACCTCGGCAACGCCAAGTTCCTCGCCGTTGGCCGCGGATTCAACGTGAGCTTCAAGAGCGTGAGGAAGGAGGCCACCTTTACGGGCATCCTGGCGGCGGCGGAGAAGGAGGTCGACGAGAATGGCGAGCTGCGGACGCTGCGCGTGTTCAACGGCGACGAGACGCGGAGCGGCGAGTTCCTTATCATGCCCAACGACGACCCTGACTACGGTGGCTTCCCCATTGCCGTGACCATCCCCGCGCGGACGTGCATTGCCGAGGTGGAGGCATACTGGGTCGCCGAGGACGAGGAGGACAGGTGATCGACGTATGTGCGTCGTCTGGTTTTAATGGGTTGAGGAGAGATAGATTCTTTTTTGGTATACACACACTGAGATATCACGGCCGATATAGATAGTTGGTTGAGGATAGGCAAATTTAACGAATTGATGATACCTTGTCTCGCCCCTGGCTCGTGCCGTGTTCATGATCTCCCGCTTGGCGACCCCGCGGCGAAGGGCGCCATTGACAACTTCGATGACGTTGTGTTGAGGTTAGCCTTTCTCTGTGCAAGCATAAAAGGAATGCTTTCCACAGATTGTATTGCACTTACACTTCATCTTTCTTTCATTCCTCCATGTATGTGGCCTGACTATCCAATCTTGGCTGCTCCAACACTCTGTGGTTGTACGTCAATAAGTCTCTGAATAGCTTCATCCCACCACCACATGAAGCACCACCAAAATGACAGACACGTTCCCACTCGGCCCTAAGCCAACCACCATTACAGGCGGCTGTCTCTGCGCCAAGCTCCGCTACGAAGTCACCCTCCCCGAAGACCACGACTTCATCGCCGCCTCCATGACGTGCCAGTGCACCCAGTGCCGCAAACAGTCCGGCGCCCTGGTCGCCGTGTTCCACACCGTCCCACCCCTGCGGTGGACTTCAGACGACACCTCGACCTTCGCAGAATTCCGCGCGTCGGAGGCCGCGACGCGCGGGATCTGCACGGCGTGCGGCTCGTGGCTGTACTACAGGGGAAACGGCCAGGAGGGCGTGAGCCTGTGCGTCGGGACCATTGATGAAGACATCCTCTTCGGGAAGAAGGGGGCGGATGGGGAGGATGAGAAGAAAGGGTTTGGGAGAGCGCTTGCGAGTGGTCTTGGTGGGCATGTGTACTGCGAGAACGAAATCCCGGGGGTAACGGACGATATTCCTATGTTGAAGAGAGGGAAAAGATATGAGGCGGGTGACAGCTGAGCCCGCATGGCTCTGTTCCATGTATACACGCAAATGTGAGACAAAATTCCATCGCCGTATTAGAATGCAACTATCGCCACTTTGCGGCTCAGATGCGGTGGGATCACCCACCGCCTTAGGTCGTGCGGCCTGAGTGAGGAGGGTGAGATAGGCTAACTACCGAAAGGCAGAATCACACATCCAGCCACCATTTATGAAGAGTCTCATTTTCGTTGGGCACAAGTCCTATCCAGGCGCGGATCAAGTTCCGGTTCTCGTTGCACCACAAATAGACCATGCAGTTTCCTCGTATCACTCGTGATACAGACCATAATACCGTCTAGCCAAGCCCTCCCACAGCATCAACATGCGAAAGGCCGTAAGCTTGTGTCGCATTGCAGGCGCGGTGAGGCAAAGACATGTCTATGCTGATCCATAGTATGCATTCTCGAGCCGTCCGCACACAAAGAGCTATTCTTCCCCTCCGTACAGGCTCGTGTGTCGTCAACACTGAACATCTCAACATGGCGACCCACAGAAACCCTTCTTCCATCTCTGGTTATGGGACACCTTCTGCGGCTCATGGGTCTTCGTCCATGTCCGTCGCAGGTGAAGTCCATCACGACACGGACGTTCGCTCGTCAAACGCATCAACTGAGCAGCCCGATGACTTTCCGGACACTGGCCCCGTAACCGACTATGCGATCATCCCCGCCAATGATCGAGAGTCCCCAGAGGAAACACACGGGTCTCTGTCAGCCGATTCCAGAGCCACCGTTGAGGCCCATCTCGATGAAACTGAGAAGAGCAGCCTGCCACACCAGCCCCTCGACAAACTCGCAACCTTGAAGCAATGGACCCCTGAGTTCGTGGCGCTCTTTTCCTCCGTGTCCGCCCTCGTCATCATGGTGATTCTCTTGGTGGTCAGCCATGAGAAGCCGCAACCGGATTGGGCGTATGATGTGAACATCAACACTCTCATTGCAATCCTGACCACGCTTCTGAGAGCCGCAATGTTATACATACTGGCAGAAGGTATGTGATTTTTCTCCATCCTTCTAGAATACACACTGACGATATTAGTCATGGGGCAAGCCAAATGGTCGTGGATGGCGACGCCGCGGCCGCTACGGCACGTCGAGCGCTTTGACAGTGCCAGCAGAGGCGCGTGGGGTTTATTCAAGTTCTTGCTGTTCACCTGTAGGCCGTATGTTCAGTTATAGTCCGTAGCCAAGAAGCATGATTACTGACATATTCAACAGGGCCCCGACTGTGCTAGGCGCGCTGGTTGTCGTCGGATCATACGCCATCGGCCCCTTTTCCCAGCAAGCCGTCAAAACGTATCGCTGTGAAGTTTTAGTCAGGGGCGTTGCTCGCATCTCAATTGCCGAAAGAGTCAGAAATTCGTACTATCCCTGGCTCAATCCGGAGATGAACGTCGCCGCCATCAACGGCTTGCTGGCTATACCTCCCAACAATTCCCAGCTTTTCCAGTGCGATTCTGGCAACTGTGAATTTCAGGCCGTTTCTGGGGTAACACACTCGTCTGTGGGGGTTTGCAGCAAGTGTGAAGATGTGAGATCTGAGTTACGAGAATTCGAACGGCTGAGGTACCAAGCATTCGGCAGGTATTGGACTTACCGCTTCCATAACAACTCCCAATTCGGCATCAACACTCGGCTTGATCCGGACTTGTTCAGCGTGACGACGGATAACCATGGCATAATCTGCAGCTCTTCTTTCCTGAGCGCTCACAGTGGCAGGGTGTATCGCTCAGGCCAACGAAGAAGCCCATGTAAATCGATATTGCGAACACGACTACGGAAATATGTCAAACCTCAGATCTGACGTTGATATTGTGGCTGTCAACTGCACCCTGTATCCTTGTCTTCGTCATTACTATGGAAACATTACGAACGCCACTCTCAATGAGCATTTGCTTTCGACTGAGCCAACGCGCTTCTCGAATCGTTCGACGGCCTATGACGAGTACATTTCAATAATCCAACCTTGTCTTATTGACGACAAACGGTACGACATGTCCAATATCACCAGCGTCCCTCGAGATGGCTTCAACTGGACCACGTGGAGTTCAGATGGAGTCGCCTTTGACGCTCCGTCTCAATGTGTCAGATCGTTACAAGCTATGGAGTTTCGCGGCGTCAGAGCTTTTCTCACGCAGAATCTCAACGGGTCTTGTTATCTCTATGATAGACCCAGATATGGGCGGCCAATATCAGCCAATATTATCTCTTACGGCAGCTTAGTGGACTGCGACTCGCGCAGGTGGGTTGGCCCCCTCTTCAAGGGAGGGAACGCGACATTCGAGGGCTTCGCAGCTGCCCATGACAACATGGCGACGGCAATCACGAACCACATGCGCGTCAACGGACTAAGATGGTCAGAGACGAACGCATCGCGCAGCTACAAGGAAGGAACATGTCACGAAACGGTGATTTTCGTACGCCTTCACGGGTTGTGGCTGCTTTACCCTGCAGCTCTGTTGGTACTGACATCGGCCCTGCTCATCACCGCATACGTGCAAAGTTGCCACGACAGCGGGAGGCAGCCCATCTGGAAGTCAGCAATCCTTCCTCTGCTGTTCTATAACATATCAAAGAAACACGACTCGGATGAACGAAACGGTGACCCGGACGTTGGCTCGTCGGTGCCCCTTTTGCAACTCGCTGAACTGGAGTCTCTTGCCGACAAGACGATAGTGACTTTTTTGCAGCGGTCACGAAGGCGCAAAATTCGTCGTTGAAGAATGACTTGTTCAAGTCATGTGAGATCCGAGACTCGAAGACGAAATGGCTGGATAGACGAAATGCGTTAGAGTTGGGGGAGAGATGATGTTATGACGAATGATCGGGGTTAATGAGAGGACCGGGTTATCATTGGGTTTTGAATAGAAAGAGTAAATAGAGTGAGAGAGAGATAATATAGTATCGAACTCTCACCGGCCCCGTAACCAGTTCGCAGTCACCCCCTGGTTGCCACCTCTATCCGCCTCTTGCGCATAATCCTCAGGTTTAACATCTTCCCCCTTTGCATTCACTAGATTCCACCTCCTGAACGCCGACGCGACAAGCTCTCCAACCTCGTCCTTGGTCCCACCGACAACGCTCAAGACCAACAAGGCCTCCGTCTCCTCGATCCAGTCCTGCAGCCGTCGAAACTCGACCTCATCCCTCCGCAATTTCTCCGGCAGCCCCTTGCCTTTCATAAGCGTCAGGATCCCCGCAACAACGGTGTTGACAGCGCCCAGAACAGTAATGCCAAGGCGATGAGTACCTGCAGAAGGCCCCATTGCCGTGAGAACGGCGCCGACAATCAGCTGGACGGCGTGGCAGGCGTAGAGCAGGACGGACACGACGATGCGGGAGGTGCGCAGGCGGCGGCGGGCGGCGATGGTCGAGGCGTAGATGCCAAGGGCGGTGGCGCGGCCGGCCTCGAGGTTGCACTCGCCTTGGGGGCTGAGGTGGGAGTTGATGCCGACGGCGCGGCGGAAGATGCGGAGGTTGGAGAGGTTGGGCTGGCTGTGGGAGAGGTCGGCGTTTTCGCGGGAGAGCAGCGGGGACGCCTCATCGCTAGGGTGTGAAGGGAGGGGCTTCGACATGACGGCTTCAGTGACAGTACGATGGAGATGAATTCATTCTATGAGTTAATCTTGCGATCGGTGTGAGAGGCTCATCATTTATTTGCCTTCCGAGGTTTGGGCTTGAGGCTGAACACCTTGCCGGGCTTGATAGTATCAACGACTCTTATCTGGTTGAATCAGATCACATGGCCCGTAATGCCAGGCTTCTGTGTTTTTTCAGGGTAGCAACAGTGATCACATTCGTGATGTTTTCAGGGACTGAGGTAACTGAGACACTATTTGCACTAACACGGGACGTTGTAGCGGGCCGGCGATGGGTGCAACGGCGAGGAGACCCATTGGCGGCAGATAAGCAGAGATGAGACCAAAGTCATTTGCCGCCAGTCACCCGCCGTGATGAACCCCTGAAACTAGAAGAAGGTTCGTGCCTGGATTCATCAGGCGACTCAAAACTTCGGACGAGGGCCGCAACTGTCACAAAATACGATGTCGTGCTTGGGGGTTCCTGGATATTCGATAAGTCTCGATGAGCCCTCGTGGGTTCGGTGAGGGTGGTCAAGAAACGGGTTACACGTAGAGTCTGGGATCAATCTCAACGACGGCGTATATTATTTTTGACAGTGTAACCTGAGGATCAGCTTACAGGGCGACATGGTTGCAATTCGGGACTTGTCTGCCGGGGCGACTTGGCACGCTCGCGCCGCAACGTCGCATTCCATTCTCCGATGACATCTGGGAGGCGTCTTTGTTCGCTTCGACCGTTTGTGTATGAGAATCGAGCACCCAAGGGACAGCTGAATGACAATCTGGCGCAGGTCATCGGTGGCACTGCCGATCGTGACGTCAAGAGCAGGGACGGCAGGGAGAAGACGGCGCATGCACAGGCGCGTAGGTACGCATGGTGGCATGCAAGTATGGCCCGGCCGAAGCGGTCCTGTCAGGATCGCGAGTTTCCGTGCTAGGTGGTTTTCAGGTGTTAGCTAGCGTCCTAGTCTGAGGGTTCCCGTCATTGAGCATGATCCTTCGGGCATTGTTGATTGGGCCCTCGATTTGGGAGTGCGAACGGAACAATAGGAGTGTGCGATTTGGTAGACCGAGGTGGATAAGGAGTGAGATGTTTGAACTGGGGTAGGAGCAAGAACAGGCAGCGGGATTGTGCAAGTATCGGAAGATTTTAGAGGAGTGCCGGGAGCTGTTTTCGAAAGTATCCACGAGGTGAGACTCAACGGCCGAGTACAAACAAACAGGAAGAGATATGTTACCCGTCATTGGAGCCCTTGGATCGACTGTCAAGGTGAAACTCCATGGTCGTCGGGAAATAATTGCTGGGGCCAAGAGTTCGCTGGGGCTTTTAGGGAAGCGGCGCAGTAGCTTAAACTCGGGGTCTGGGCGGTGGGAGGCCGAAAGGGGGTACCGATGCAGGGGTGGGTGTCACTGAAGTCACTGAAGCCTGGGGGATGACGCCAAAAACAGCAGCAACTCGGGATCCATGGATTCCCCGTCTCTTCCCCAGCCACGGCCGATAGATTTGGGCCGGTTAAGCCACCCAGCCCGGCCCAGTGAGTCTCGGTCTTTTCCTCTGAATCAGAGGAAGAAGTAGGTGATGAATATCGCGAGGAAGAGAAGAGGAACTTTGGCAGGTGCCTGATGGTGGAACCAGCAACCAGTATCCGTTCCTTGCAATGTTCCTTTCGTAGGTAGGTAGACTGGAGGTATTAGTGGTACCTAGGTAGTTGAAGGCAGGTACGGTTCGACGTCCGTGTTCGATCTCCTGCTTTGGTTCTACCTTGTGTTGATGTAGGTACTGTGGCAGGTGCCAATTCCCCCTGCGCCTGCCTTGGTTTTGCTTGCTCCTGCTTGTCAAGTGACTTCTGCTCTGGTGGTACTTTGTCAATGGGAATGTGCTTTTGAATGTCTGTCTAGCTCCTTCTTTCCAGCTCCTCGGTGACAGGCAGTACCCAAGTAAGACGGAATATGGAAGGAGTGGGTATTGGGTCCTTCCAAAAAGCACCTCACTCTCATGCAAGTGGCCATGTGTTGTTCCTTCTGTTCCATCAAATCTCGTCAGAATAGGCAGCCACATTTATGCCAGCACCACTTTCCGCTGTCCACCCTCCATTGGAAGCCCCATTCCGCTCCGGGTTTCCTCCTCCTCCATGCTCCTCCTCTGCCTCCGCCTCGCCTCAATTCATGACATCCCTCAACTACCTACCTTAGGTATCATGGTACACCATGTCCCGCCTGTGCTACTCGTCTCATCCCTGTCCAACCCCCCCCCCCCGTGGCATCGTCCCGCCCACGGACTTGGATTCGGGCCTGCTCCACGCCGACTAACCTTTCCCAACACGGACGTGGTCCAATGAACATCCCAATGAACCGTCCGATCCCTCGACAGGATATTTCCAGGTTGCTCAAATGTCTCACACACTCACAGCAAATGGCGCAGCAAGCAGCAGCAGCAGCAGCAGCAGCAGCAGGTACCGGTCGCACCCAGGGTGGAGGAAAACCCTGCCACACGATCCATCCTCGACGAGCTTATTCTCTTGGCCGTTCTGCTACAAGCCGCCGTCCGTCGTACAGACATACCCTATTTAACCTCACTGGCTACCCGGCTCTCTGTCTCATCATGCTGCTCCGGACTGATCTGCTATCGCGCTGCTCTGCACTTGCGGCTCAACCTCTTCACGGCACTCGCTCGACCCCTGGGCCCATCTACCGAGATATCGACTCGATACAGCCCTCTCGTTGGATGCCAATACCCACCAGTCTCACGCCCCCAACATGCATTCCAACATGAACCTTCTCAGCTGGGCCACCGCTCTCTTGGCTTCAGCAACTGCCGGTATGTCTCGTCCAATATCCGTCTCATCTCGAACCAACACTAACAGCTCGCCCCCCAGTCCACGCCGCCCCCGCGCATCAGCCCCGTGCCCTCCATGCCCGCGCCGACTTCACGGCCTTCGTCGGCGGCAACGTCTCGCTGCGCATCATGCCCCTCGGCGCCTCCATCACCCACGGTGACAAGTCCTCCGACGGCAACGGCTACCGCGAGAAGCTCCGCAACGCCCTCATCGCCGACGGCAACCCCGTCGACATGGTCGGCAACAACCCCAGCGGCAACATGGAGGACAACGAGAACGAGGGCTGGTCCGGTTTCCGCATCGACGAGGTCCTCGACAAGGCCAAGATCTCCATCCCCGAGACCCTGCCCAACCTCGTCCTGATCAATGCCGGCACCAACGACTGTGGTCAGAACTTCGACACCGCCAACGCCAGCGCCCGCATGCTCGAGATGCTCGAGTACATCTGGGAGACGTCGCGCCGTGCCTCCATCTTGCTCTCCACCCTCCTTCCCAACGGCAACGAGAAGAGCGAGGCCTGCGTTCTGCAGGTCAACGAGCAGTTCAAGAAGCTTGTCGAGGAGCAGCAGGCCAAGTCCGAGAAGGTCGTCCTCGTCGACATGCACTCGGATCGCGGCCCGCTCTTGAGCGACCTCGTCGACGGCGTTCATCCCAACGACGAGGGCTACGCCAAGATGGCCACCCTCTGGTTCGAGGGCATCCAGGACGCCGCCTCCCGCGGCTGGCTCGAGTCTCCCCAGGCCTTGCCCGGCACCCAGCAGCCCGCGTGACTAGATCAGGTCGCGGCCCTGCTTTACAGAGCATTCAGGCCCGCCTCCGCTGGATATAAAGACTGGCAAAGGACATGAAAACTTCGCGCCCCTATACCATATTGTACTTAAATAGTTGCTGCATCACATGGCGTTATCTTAAAACGGGGTTGGGATGACCCCGATGGGCTAGCATATTTGAGTTTCAATTCACTCGCACGAATTATTATTCACATCCATCGCAAGCACCCACCGTAGTAGTATCGCATTCGTCGGCGAGCTGATTAGTATTCCGCAAATCTTGGGCCAAAAGTCGATGCCGAGGAAATCTGGCCCAATACCCGAGGAAGCATGCCATGCGGGTCTGGGACTTGAGATGAAGCGATGGTCAGGTGATATCCGAAGTTCCCGCCGCAGAACCTTGAATCCTCCCCAAATTGCGTGCCTCCTCCAAACAACACATTGTCAAACCACGTCGCGGAAGGTCGCTCCAACAACACTTCAATCGTGCTCATTGGAGGCGAAACAATTCCGCAGTCATGTCTCGAATCGTCTTTTCGGCATTCCTCCTCCTCAATTTCTACCTGGCCAAGGTCTCCATCCTCGACCTGGGCGCTGCGAATGGCTTCAATGACGCCATGAACGTGTACCTCGAGGCGGAGCCCACCCGCTTCACCTCCCTGAAGCCCCTCGACAGCCTCCTCACCCTGCTCGTCGCCTTCTTCAAGCCCATCGCCGACGGCAAGGACGTGCCCCTCACTCTGTTCTGCGTCGTCTTCGGGGGACAGCTGGTGCCGCTGTACCTGCTCGTCCTGGTCGAGAGCATGCGCTCCGCGAACCGCGAGAGGTTCATCACGTAGTCAGTGGCCATTCTCTCTCTGTTTTGTGAATACCAGCTTATTATTTAATGCAGCCCATCCGTATGGGGCGTGACGTGGCAGCTGATGACCATCGGCATCACCCTTCCATGCTACTTCCTGACCTGGATCTGGACGTCCCCGATCCCCGCGGCGGCGGCCAGCTCGCCAGAGGACTTCGCCGCCGCCATCTCCATCGACCAGGTCCAGGGCGCCGCCGTCACCGGCGCCTGGGTGCTGGGCTTCATCCTCCCGAGCATCGCCCTCGGCATCCCCTCGCCGCAGCTCATCTCAGAGTCCACGCAGGCCAAGCTGCTCGCGTTCTGGCAGGCGTTTCCCATCTGGACGTCCCTGGCCCACTTCGTCATCTCCGCGCTCGTCTCGGCGCTGGACGTCGTGCCCAAGACCAGCCGCAACAAGCCCTCTACGAAGATCGCCAGGTTCAACCAGATTTACAGCTACGCCCTCGTCCCCGCTGCGGTGCTGTATCTAGGCGTTCTGGGATTGATTTACGCCAGGGCCGGGAGCTTGACGGGCGGGCTGCTTTCGGCGTCGGAGCTGGCGGCGGCGGCGTTCCGGCCGACCTGGCCTTGGGACGCGACGCCGGTGGCGTCGTTTGAGAAGGGCGTGCTGACGATGCTGCAGTGGGATTTGTACATGTCCTCCGCCGCTTCGTGGATCTGGGTTTCGTACATGGCGTATGTGACTGCGGGTGTCGGGGGGATGGTTAGGGATGTGGGGAAGCTTGTTGCGTTGAGTGCTGTGCTTGGGCCTGGGGGTGCGGCGTTGGCTGTTGTTTGGGGGAGGGACGTTGGTGCTATTAGGGCTGGTGCTGCGGCTGGGGGGAAGAAGTAGGACTGAACGCTTCGATACTTCGTCCCTGACTGCGATTATCTCAGGGCATGGATCGGAGTCGTTGGGGTTGTGGGCGTGAGGGACTCGAAAGTCAGGAAACTGATCAAGCGAGTGTACACCGTTTCTTTTGTCTATGTTATAAGTGGGGAGTACCGAACCGGTTGAACATAGACGAACTTGGCCGTGACCGCAACACGTATTTGGGCATTTGAACATCGCGGTTAATATGTTCTGAATGCAACATGGACGGGTTCCAGGAGGGCTCCCGAAATCATCTGGTCGACTGCCGTCGGGAAGGAATCCTACTTTTTTGCGTTACATCCAACTTCAGATAAAGGCACCCTGGTCTGTATGTTTGGCCCATGTATCGTGATGAGTCAAGAAGAGTCGAAGTGTCACACAGACGGAAAGCCAGCAAGGTCAGGAAATCAGGTTAACCGACGGAACAATTGTTTGTTTGTTTGTTTGTTTTATATTTAACGCCGTGGCGGCAAGGGCGCAGCCGCCCTTGCGGCAGACCTCCCGA
>WIGM01000506.1:0-23094 GCA_014235935.1 Colletotrichum musicola | reverse complement strand
CGTCGAGTTCCCGGCGGAGTACAACGGGCAGAGGCCGCCGAACTACTGGATGGCGGAGGCGAACTTTCCTCCCAACGGAGCAAAGGTCAGGATCAGGAGGAGGGAGAAGGCGTGAACGGGGGGCGTTGTTTGTTTCGTTTAGCGCGAGTCCGAGCGGGCTGGGGAAGACGCGGAGCCGAAGGTGAAGGTTTGATTGCAGCCGGTGGGATGGCTGCGACGCCGCGACCAACCGTCATTGCCGCGGAGTAAAGAGGCATAAAATCGAACTCTAATTGATGAATAACTCCCAACCTATGGCGATCTTCAAGGCTCGTGTTTCCTTAACTGTGGAGATGACTGGAGTTCCGAGAATACCAAAAGTGGTATGGCTGCCGAGCATGTCAGCTGCCGCGAGTCATTCCCTGCCCCATATGAGCCCGAGTCCTCCGGGCGGATATCGGAGACGGTGCCGGAGTGGGGCATTGGCGCCACCCCGTGCCCCCGCATCGTCCCTGAGCCCGTCGCAGAGACGTCGCTGTGGCCGTAACAGACAGAGTATATCCGCGCCTTCTTCTATTGTAAAATCTTGCAACACACGCCTGAGAATCTTGGGTCAGTTTGGAGTGCACTTGGAAATTATGACAAGGCATACCGGACGCAACGAACCAACAGTTCCAGATCAGGTTGTATTTGCAGGTTCAGGTTAACTATGTACATGAATGAATATCAAAATCTCTGTCTCTCAGTAAGTCTCCATTTTCATACCCCCGGATATTTCTATCCAGAAAGGCCAGCCGCGCTTAGACGCACTGCGAGTAAAAGTCGTTCAGCTTCTGGCAAGTCGATCCGGCAACGCAAGCAGTGGGGCCGGTCCACGTCTGGCCGCCGCACTGGCCATACTTGGGGACCGTGCCGCCGGAGCCCCCACCCGGGGCCGTCGTCGTCGCCGCACGGCTCGTCGTGGCCGGGGCCGGTGCCGTCGTGGTGCGGAGCGTAGTGGGGCCACTTCCAGTGCCACCACCAGGCAGCGTCGCGCTCGAAGTGGCAGTAGCGGTGGTCTTGCTCTGCGCAACGGTGCTCGGCAGACCCGCAACAAGCGTCGGTCCCGGGACGGGGTAGACCAGCGGCGTGGTGTACAAGTTGAAAAGCACACCGGGGTCGGTGGCCTTGTACAGCTCGGTGCCCTTGACGCCCGCGGGCGCGAGGGAGCCGCCGCCAGTGACCTTGATGTTGAAGCACTGCGGGTAGGCCTGGGCGCCGTTGGCCTGGCCGCCCGAGTGGAGGGCGATGATCTCGTGGCGGAGGACGTAGTTCCCGGGGGCGAGGGAGGCCGGGATCTGGACGGTCCAGGTGAAGTCGTTGTCCATGAGGACGTCGTCGGCCCAGAAGCCGTTCTGGCGGGACATGTCGATGAGAGAGCCCGAGGTGATCTTGAAGAAGTTGAGGGAGGTCTTGTCGACGGTCTCGCAGTCGCCGCTGCACTTGGCGAGGTAGTCGAGGACGGGGCCTGGTTAGTTGCCATTAGTTAGCTTCCTTCCTCTTCTGAGTTACTGTCTTGGGAAGATTCAACTCACCCTTGTGAGACTCGGGCCAGGTGTTCCACTTAAGCGCGATCTTGGTGCCCGCGGTGACGGTGACGTGCCCCCCGGCCGGGGTCGCGGCCTTGTGGCAGATGATGTCGGGTGTGCCGAAGTTGACCGGCTCGACGAACCCGTTGTCCGGAGCGTCGATCTTCCAGCCGACGACGGGGGCCGAGGGGGGCTGGTACGTGAAGGCCGGGGAGTCCCAGCCGCGGTACGCGACGCCGTCGGCGATCAGCCAGTCCACGTGGCCGTGGGCCGCCACCGTGGCCGCCAGGGCCAGCAGGACCGAGGAAGGGGTGAGGTTGCCCATGATCGGCTGTTTGAGAGTAACTTTCTGGGGTAGAGATAGATTAAAAGAGATCGTCGAATATGCGTCTGGGGCGGTTCAAGAGACTGGGAGGCGCCGAAGATCTGGTTGATTGAGCGGTGGCGAGTTCAGGCAAAATGCACGTTGTTTTCGGAGGCGAGAGGCACGGCATATATAGTGCTTTTTTGCTCGACTTCATCTGGTGTCGAACAGATTCCATGCGTTGCGACTCAACCCGGAAAGACGGCAGCTGAGATTATCTGGACACCACCCGAGCGCCCCGTCGACGCGGTCTCGATGATGACCAAGAACTGAGTCGGACGAGCGGCAAATCATCGTGATGCCCACAATCGTGTCCATGGCTAGCCGCCGGCGTAGCATTCCAGGCCCGGGTTCCGGCTCTGGACCCAGTCACGAAGCAAGGAAAAATCTTCATTTCGTACGCCGACCTGGCTGTTTTCCTCCCATTCCTTCCCTCCACCGTTTGCTTGGCGGGCGAGCATGCAGGCGGCACCTGTCACGAGCACATGGGGCGCACACGCGCCGTGATGGGAGGCATTCATCCGGAATGCCTGAATGGGATGCTGGGCAGGCTGACGACTTAGATTGGGAGCCACGATCAGAGCATACGTGGTTCCTCATGCGTGGATGGGACGGTGGGTGGGGGGGGAGTGCACGTGTGGTCCTGGAACGGCGGTAGCGAAAAAAGGCGCCATCGAAATAAGAAAATTGCAGAATTAGGAAATCTCGGTCGGCTTGCAGCCGAGAAAATGTGACGGGAGGGGCACAGGCAGTCCGGAGTTGCATCGAATGAAAGCTGGGGTTGCGGACGATTGCGGTGATTGGTGGGGAGACGAGGGAGACTCAGGAGACTCGTTGGTGAGCCCGGAAGAGGTCTATATGTAAGCCGGTGGCTGTCCCTTTATGATACAGTTTCCTCTCCTGGCGACAACAAACTTGACGGCTGGTTACATTCGAGATGGCGCGTCAGGACTCAAATTCAGGTGAGTCGGGAGCCGTGTCTCTTGGCATGCCCAGGTGGCGTCCCGAGAGTCAAGAGAACCAAATCATTCTTGCACAAGAGGAGGGAGTTTGCGTATGAATATTCTTTTCTGGAAATCCTCCGGGAAAAGGCATCAATAGTTCGTCTACTCTGACACACCATCATCAGTTCATGGTTGCACTATCACCCGTGGCTTGAGGTCTTGGACTGAGATCTTGACAACGTTGATGGTAGGCGATGAAAGGCGTGATCGGACCTCGCATTGCGAATTCCTCTCCGGTTTGTGGTTACTCGAGGTGCAAAGTCGTCGGTAATTTTCCATCAACTGCTCGCCCAAGTCGTCTGGGTCTCTTCCAGTCTGAAGTCAAGCAGACACCCTCGGCTTCAGATCTCCCATAGCATCGGACTTAAACATCTCGGGGTTTTGTGGAAACCCGAACCAATATTGAAGGAATTCTTTTTCGTATTGGTTCTGTATATCCGACAGGCTCTGGCTTTTTCAAGCAATGATGGTTGTTGCAGGCGCTTGTATTTAGTTTCAGCTGTCTTCCCAAGCCTCTCCCCATTTCACTCCGGTCTGCTTTTCATGCCAAGTAGCCCGCGTTTTCTTGCTTATGGCAAGGACGAAGTTGAGAAAGAATTCAAGGACCTACAAATGATTGCTTAAACAAGGCACTTATTGGGGGATCTCGTCGATCCTTGGTCGCCGTTAGCGCTGAATTTTCCAGCCGACTTCCCGCTGCAGGATTCAATCAATGTATTGAGTAGCTTGGAATAGTGTGTTTACTTTATGTTTCGGCAACTATCTATAATATAAGTGCAGGTTGCCTAACGGTGCTTGCAACAAAGACCGTAATTGTCTAAAGTATTATAACTGACATTAGCCACACCATATGTTGAGGCACAAGTGGCCTATGTGTGGTTGACTGTGGTGATGTGTGTTGTGTGAAGGAGAGGGATCCCTAGGCGGCTAATCCGCCTAGGGATCGAGATGTCCTGGAGCTAGGAGAGCACGGGCCTCAGACCACGGTCACGTGACCTCGGTCTACCATGCTCCTCCACACCATATATATTTCGTATTTTTTCGATGTGCACTTAGATCAAGGGTTTAGTTTTGCAAGGCTGTGGATGGGTTATCTAAGTAATCTATTCTACCAGAGTCATACAGAAGCTAGTGTTCTTCAAAATAAATTCGGCAATCTCTGCAAGAGTTGTCGAGTTCATTGAGACAAAGAGAGTACAGCCATCTCGGGCTGTCATGATGGCTCCATAACATCATCCTCGTCACAGAGGAATATCACATACCGCACTCTAATCAGGCGACTATACCTAGAGGCTCTTACAACAATAAACTAATATTACACGGCAATTTCTTAACTATAATCTATCAGGAACTTGCTGAACTCTTGTTGGGGGGGTCTTAGACTCAAACATTTGTACTAAATGAGCCTACTGAAAGTTGGACAGAGATTTTTCGACTGCCGACCCCCAATGACCTCGGTTCCTGGAGCCAGTAATAGGAAGGTCTTTTCTGGTTGCATTGTCAAATACCTAGGTACAGAAATGGTACATAACAGGACAGAAGAGTTACCCGAATAGATTTTAGGGAGTTATGCAACCAAACAGAAGTACTAGTCTCTTCAAAAAGAGATAACTAT
The DNA here is from genome assembly GCA_014235935.1 of Colletotrichum musicola. Lineage (NCBI taxonomy): Eukaryota > Fungi > Ascomycota > Sordariomycetes > Glomerellales > Glomerellaceae > Colletotrichum > Colletotrichum musicola. Next base: position 18,564 of record WIGM01000506.1, on the reverse strand, counting down.
GCTCATTCCTTAGCTCCTGCTAAACTCGGGTGCTTATCTAACAGGAGGTTGCTGACCAAAGCCTCTTGCTTCACAGTGAAAATACGAGAAACGCGTGCAAAGCTCGGGAACACTTCGTAGTAAGATTCATTCTCAAGGGCTTTTCGTCGGTCCCATTTGTATCAACTTGGCCAAGAGTCATGTCCAACGCCAAGACAGAGCTGTGCGGAGTTCCGCACCGGTCAAGCTGACGATTTTCCACATGAAGAAGGTAAGCGGGTCAGCAACCAACAACGCCTGCAAGAAGACGTCTGCTCAGTAAGCAGACGCTAGATCCAGACCTTGCGGAGCGGCCCGACGAGATCCCCACAAACCTTGCTGCTGTGATGTGTGGTCTGGACCACCGGTTCATCCCGAGGCTACAGACACAGCCTGCAGAGATCCCACTTCTTAATCTATCCCATCTTCGTCAGTGGACGACAGGCACGTTTAACTTACTCATCAGCCAAGACTTCCTCAGGCCATGCTGACAACTTCATCCTGAGTCGACCCTGGATCTCGTACACATTGGGATGTGAACTGGTGAACTGTCGCGGCCAACACGAGCGTTGGCAATTGCCACCTGAGGAATTACGCCGAAGTACTCTCGATGTGTACCCGTGACATCAAGACAGTAACAAACGCTGAAGTCTATATAAGTCGAGGGAGACCCTCGCAGAAAGATGTCCATCCCACAGCCTTCTCTACAGATTATCAACCGTCTTCTCAGTTCCAACAGGTTCTTCCACTCGCCAAAATGGGTCCCAAGTTCCTCGCCACCCTCGTTGCCTCCCTGGCCCTCTTCGCCACTTCCTCGGCCCTCACCGTCCCGGAAGAGGGCGAGGACGGCATCTACCTCGCCCACGTCGACGAGAACGGCCAGGAGGTCCACACCAAGATCGCCGACCTAGACCCTGCCACCTCCCTCAACGTCACGGACGCCGTCGCCGCCGCCGCGCTGGACAAGCGCGCCATCAACTGGCCTAGCGGCACCTACCCGACCTGCGTCAACCTGCAGTGGCTCGGCCACTGGGACTTCTACGACGGCGGCGCGTGGAACTACTTCTACGACGCGTGCTACGACGTCGGCAGCCAGCGGTTTTACAACGGCGACTCGCTGTACAGTCGCTACGGCAGCGCTGTCGCATATATGTGCTCGTACTCGAACAGCGGGAACCCGTGCAACATCCAGGAGTGGGTCGACGCCGTGAACTGGCTCGCCGGGACCTGCAGTCAGCGGAACGGTGGGAACATGGTTTCCGGTAAGTTTACTTCTTTCGCGGCTCTTTAGAAGAGTTCAAAATTAGCTAATACGGTTTCCAGCGTACCTGACGATTCCCGCATGGAAGAAGGTAAGACGACATACCCTCCATCATTGTACACTTATGCTAATGAATTCTCAAGGCTTACGGATACACTACCGCCGGGTCTGGGTTCTGTCACTAAGACATTGGCCAAGGTGTCTTCATTGCGGCATGGCATCTGCATATGCAGAAGCCTAATGCATGTCTTGGTGGATGGGGGCGTTGCCTCTGGCGATGCTCTATGGCGGCCAATTGGGACGTATTGTGATTTAAAACCCGCAGAACACTACCCATCAAATAGAGAAACGCGACAACTGCTAAACGTTCCTGGGTACACTTAACATCTCCCTCCTTGGGCTGCATGCTATAATTCGGAAACCGGCTTGAACACCACAGAGACAGAAGTTCCTCCGCTCTGCGTCGTAATTCTTCTGTGTTCAGGACCAACGCTAGTCCAACATCCACTCCCAACCTCTTGCTGCGCCGCTCGCCTAGGTCTTGGCCATTGTCAAACATCGAATGGAAACCCCCCGCAGTCTTCCTTCGAATGCAGGCCAAGCCAAAAAGCTTCTACGCGGAGAAACCGTTATCGGTGGGGGGTTTCAGTCGCTCGCTCCTCGTGCGTTCTTCAGCGACACTCACCCCGCTCCTCTCGTCCACGAGCTTCAATGACACGTACTCCAAAAGCTCCGAGGCCACGGCGATGGAGAAACCAATGCTGCCAAAGTGCGGCAGAAGCTGTCTATCTCTATCTCAAATTGGGCCATTGGAGGCAAACCCAGACATTGGAGGGATCGGAGTAAGTCACACCAAGCGGCGCAGCATAGGAGGCAGCAGAACACCCCAGGACTGAAAAAACGCCACCAGGTTCTCATTGGCTTCGTCGGCACCGCATGGCTCGTCGTGACTTTGGTTGCAGTACGCTACGTCTTGTACTTCGACCCAGAGGTTGACCCCTTTCACGACGAACGGAGGGATGACGATGGGGGCCATAAGCGCGAATGGCGGCCGAACCACACGGATGTCCGGACTGTGGGTCGATTTCGCTGGCTTCGGAAACTGCTCCGCAACCAGTGGCACTGGGAAATGGCCCTGACAAAGGTACGTAGGCGCGGTCGTTCGTTCGTTTTCCGAAGCTCGCAGTAAACGCGATCGGAACCGTCTCCGAGCCGTGGCTAATAAGAAGTCACCCCAATCCAGGTGCTTCTGAACCTGTGCGACATTCAACTCCTCACCGGACTCGGCCTCCTCTTCAGCGGGTTCATGGGTCTGACGTGCTACGTCTCGGCCTACCACTGGGAGCTGATATGCTACCTGGCGTGGCTATCGAACCTTACCCACGTCGCCTGCCTGTCGTCGCTGCGGTCGTTCTTTTATCGCAACCAGGCCCAACGGAACTGGAGGATGGTTTTCATGGCGATACTCTTTGCCGGCCTCGTGGCCGCTCTTTTCCCGACGGCGTACTTCAACTGGGCCAATGTGGGGAGGAAGTCGAGCGACTTCCTCTCCATGGACTACTCCGAATACGCCCCCTTAGATTCGGAGGGAACCGCGAGTGTCCCTTCCTCCAACGCCCGCTGCTTCTTCCGCCATGGCACGGCTCAGGCCAACTGGGACCAGCGGGCATGCCTCCCGAATGTTACGACGAGTCCGTTCCCGTACTACAACGTAGACGGGTTTTATTGCAACGATCACACTTCATCGATATCGTCAACATCAGCTTACGAGTCTATGATCCTCTCGTTACTGCTTGTGTCGTCGAGCTTCTTGATCCGTTCCGCCCGGATGTTCAAGTCACTTTCCCATGTCGCCAAGGAGAGCGTGTTGGACAGACTCAGTCGCTGGTCGCGGAGCCTGCTTCGAGTTGCCATCGTCGCACATCGACGGCTGAGCACCGGCCGATTTACCCGGAGACTGGTGGCGTTGGTTCGACCCCTGGATATGGTCATTGGCGCACAGCTAGTAGCGAGGCTCTATTGCGACATTCTTTCGTCGGAAATATTCGATGTGAGTTGCTTGTGCTCTGCGCTTCTCCTTCCCTATCGTGTCGTTGGGTAGTTGCTTTTGGTGTTGTCAGAAGGCTAACAGAATTGCTGCAGCTCTACTGGCTTATTGTGTCAGCCACCTGGGGTACGGTCCGCCTCTTCCTCGCACGTGAGGCGCATGAAGGCGACGGTGACGAGAACGAGTGGGAGTTCGGACAAGTCCTTCCCGTCCTCCTATTCATAGGGCCGATATTCATGACTCTGATATCCATTAACGCGCAGAGGCTCGACCAAAGGGACCGCGCGTTGATCGATAAGCTCACCGAGGTTCTTGCATCTCGCCACTCAGGCTCAGACGAAACAGGTCCCACTGACCGAACCCCTGAACTCGAGGACCACTTGATCACCATGCTGCAAGAGACCAGGCCCGGAGGTCAAGACTTCTTCCTCGCTGAAGGGCGTACCTGGTCTGCCAACGAGTTCCCATCCCTACCACTTCACAAATCCTCACACTCGCGCGAGAAGCGCGGCACCAGCAGCACCTGGTCCACGATCCAGCGAAAGCCGCCCGAAGAAGCAGCCGGGGGCGCATTCCTGCCGCTCCTCAACCAGCAGATCGTCGTGAGCTCAGACGACATCGACCTACGAGCGTCGCTCTCGGCCCACCTCTCGAAGAGCCGGTGGATGTATCTCGTGGCGTGGCTCTTCTACCTCCAAATCTTCGCGCTGACGGGATACTTCTTCGTGTTTGTGATCTCCTACCGACCGACCGACACGCTCGAGATGTTCATCTACAACGGCCTCGTCACGCAGCCCCTGAATTGTCTTGTCGGCGTCGTCTGGGGGCTCTACCTGGATGATGCGACGGCCTCAAAGCTCCGAATATCAGTGCACTCATTGATGTTGGTGCTCCTCTGGGCCTGGGACTGTTCTTACATGATCCTCTCGTTCGTCAGGGTGCCCTTTGGCCTCCGCTGCGTGTTTTCTCTGTGCCCACTGGGGTTTCTGCTCATTCGGTATTGCTGCTACTTGGCGTGGCGGCGGTAGCGCTGGGGGGTGGAATGGAAGCAAAAAGAATGAAAAGGCCGAGAAACTGACCTGGCCGTATGATTTATCTGTGTTCCGTTCCTCTGACTAGCTTTTCTTAAGTTGCTTCTTGGCTCTGTTGAACGACTGTGAATGGTTCCGTGATGGAGAAGTTATCGTGCCAATTATTCGCTCATTTAATCCAAGACGGTGTTGAGCGCTTGGGAAGGCATGGGCCAAGTTATTTCTCTAGCAACTGTACTTCAAGTTTACCACAGATTATGTCAGAAGGACGCCTAATTAACGAGCCTATCAGCCGCTCTAGGTTACGTGCTCACTACCTATGGGTCACAAGAGGCTCAACCACAGAGCCCATCAGCCACTCTAGGTCACGTGCTTACTATTTGATCTAGCACCTCTTTATAGGTATTTCTAGCAGCGTTTCCTAGCTATTTCTTTTGTAGACTTCAAGACACTTTATCTCATGCTCCCTAACGCTTGCTGTGTGCTCTGAATGGTGACTCTATGTGACCCAGCGCCTCTTAGAGGTATCTCTCATAGCTTTCTGAGCTATCTTCTTTATAGACTTTAAGACACTTCATTCTACACTACCTACCGCTTGTTGTGTGCTCCGACTGGTGACAGAGCGCCTAGCGAGCTTTCATCACATGATCCTCTACATTCCCCTCATTTCCTCTGGCTGTCGCAGGGAATATCAGATGGCACCCCGGGGGGGTTGACAAAGTAGTCGTGATACCAGTAGACCTGCTGCTCGGGCTTGGTCGACAGGTTAGGCGTCGCGTCGACTGACTGATTTGTCTTGAGGACGGTGTATTGGGTCTTGTAGCTGTGGTCCGGCGGTCAGACACCTGAAAATCTCCCAAATCCTCCTACGCGAGTTTCGACTTACTAGATCTGCGAGCAGTTGCCAGCCTTGAAGTTGTTCTCGATGCGGCCGTGAGCCTCGTAGACCGTCGCAGTGGCGTTGTTGTCCGCGATGAACGTAGTGTTGGGGAAATGCTACGACTCCTGTCAGCCTCTACAATTGAACAACTTCGCGGAACACGAAGGCCTACCGTCAGAGACATGCTGCCGTCCGTCGGCAGAAAGCGTTGCTTGCACCTGGTGATGGCCGCGGCGCCGACGCAGTGGATGCTGAGCGTCGTCTGCATGCCGTCCGGGGTGAAGAAGTCCGTGTACGCCGTCGTGGCGGTGGGGTCTTCGGCGGGCGTGACCAGGCTGCGGTGAGTGTCAGTTTGGAGAACATGAAAGGTTTCGTGGATATGTAGTGGGACTTACGCGTTGAGGAAGTCTTTGAATTCGGGCTGCACACTGGGCTGCGGGTCGTAGTCTGTGAAGTCGATGGCGGTGACGAGGCGCGCCGCGAGGAGGGTGGGGAGTGCAAGGTTGAGATACATCTTAGGCGTTGAGTGTGGAAAGAGCGTCTTGGTTGAAAGAATGACTTGGGTGAATGTTGAAGCTGAGATACTGATGAGCCGCAGTGTTGGTTGGTTGACAACTGCAGCCGGTGGGATGGGTTTATAAACGACCAACCAGGTCAGCAAGTCTTCAATCACACTGCGCGATTCGCAGTAGAGTATCAATAATCAACCGGTACTTGTCGTTACGCAGTGTTTCAGGCTAAAGACCTACTGATATTGGGCCTATTTTAAGGAGATACAAGCGCCAAAATGTACCGCATAACGAAAGCGAAAGCTGCCGAAACTACAAATCGACCGTTGCGCAGCCCCCTTTTTTCGGCTCAAAGCGAGAAAGAAGCTGTGCTAAAGACAAACCTAAATAGATGAGCTCTCAAACTGTATCCAGCGCGGTATTTGCGGGCCGCACAAGAACGCCCGCTACGATTCGCTCCAGATGCCCGCAACTCCTGGGGTTGCCCCTGTCCGACATGGGATGAAGGTTTGCAGGGCGCCCAAGGGCGCCCAAGGGCCGCCCGTAGGCCGAGACCGTCCGCGACCCCTTTTTTCGGACCGCCCGGCTGAGCCGGCTGAGCCGGCGGCTCCGAGAACACGGAATCCGTGGACTTGGAGATGGACTTATGTGTCTGGCAGGGCGACAAGCTGAAGAGTCTTTAAGGCATCAACACCCAGTTGTGGTCGGTGCTAAGGTCTGAAACCCATCCGTATCTGTTGAATCCGACACAGTCAATCTCCGCATCGAAAGCAGTCTTTACCGCAAAGGATACCTTACCGTCCGACACAATGAAGCCCTCAACAGCGATCCTCACCCTCTCAGCCGCGCTCGTCAGCGCAGTCGACATGGCGCCCTACAAGCCCTCCGCAGCCGTCGATGCAGCCTTCGCCAAGTTCGTCCAAGAGTACTACCTCACATCAGAGGACAAAAACGCCACAACCTCGTTCACGGACTTCTGGCCCGCAGACGGCACGCTCGTAATCGCAGGCCGCACCTTCACCGGCTCCGCGTCGATCCTCGGCGTCAAGCAGTCCCTCCTGCCGCCCGGCGGGAACAAGTCGTGGTGGCATCTCATCCGCGGCGCGTCGGTCGCGGGCGAGACGGGGGAGGAGAAGACGTTTGTTGCGGATGTTGTTATTCAGACGACGTACGTTGGGGGGAACTGTTCGCAGGCTTAGTGAGTTGATGGTGTTTCCGATTGAAGATGGGTGCGATGACTGACTGATGTCCAGCGGCAACGCGAGTTTCACGGTGCTCAAGGATACGTCGGGTGTGGCGAGGTTGGAGCCGCACTCGGGAAGTTTGAAGGTGTACAATCTCACCGTGTCAACGACGGAGTCGCCCACTGACATTCCGTGCAGCTCGTCCTGAGGAAAACATCACCATCCCCAGTCTTGCACGGAACATGATTCACGAGTCACGAAGGCCAAGATGAGAGAGTTTGAAAGTAGTTTTGAAGTTCTTCTCTGTTCGTATCGTCGCACTCGTACTATGAAATAAAGTCTAAGTAATATCCGTATCCGTGTGAAAATGCCGAAGATCATACGCTCTCTAGATGATGCCTTGGTAGTGACAGTTTTTGTCGTTCCGTTTTTCCCATACCCAATCGCCGTTGGATTTACCGGTATGCATTCCGGTCCGTACATGAAGTAACGCCGGTTCCTTCCCCAGAGGAAGCACACCCAAAAGGAAAAAAGTGTTTTTGGTATAGATACTTGCCGCCCATATATATGTAAAAAAAGTGCCGGTTCGTTCAATCATCGCACTAAGGAAAGGTATACACACGTGAAAAGGAAAGAGGTATCGTAACTGGTTGGAAAGAAAAACAGACGTGACGGAATATGCAAGATGGTCGCCCGCGCGACAACGTATAATGATGATGTCAAGAGACAACAGGCGTCAGACTGACTGGCCCTTCTCGACGTCTCTGGCGTTGTTGCTGCCATCCTCAGGCTGCGTGGAGATGACAATCTCCGGCGCGGCGACGGCCTTGGACTCCTTCTCGGAAGACGAGGACGCGCCGTTCTCCTCCTCGGAGGCGTCGTCGGCATTAGCAGCCTTCTTGCGGCGGAAGACGCCGCCGATGGCACCGAAGACCTTGGCCAGCGCGCGGTACACCACGACGACAGGCCCGCCGACGGTTCTCGCGATCTTCTCGAACCAGGGGTCCGGGAAGAGGCGGATCAGCACGGCGATGGGCAGCGAGAAGAAGGCGATGACGATCGACACGCCCCAGTGCTCGGCGCTGATGCCGCCGGGGGTGATGCGGAACGCCTTGCCGCCGACGTAGATGATGGCGACCTGCGCGCCGACCATGATGCAGTTGATGACCACAAAAAACAAATTGCGGTGCACACCTTCAAAAATGTTGAAGCGGTTGTCGAGGCGGCGATTGTTGAACTCGTTGAAGATCTGCATCCACACGAAGGTGTTGAAGATCATGGAGTCGAGCTCGAGCTGCTGCTCCTCGTTGGCCGCGTCGTAGCCGAAGATGGCGTTGCCGGCGAAATGCAGGATTAGCGTCGCGGTGAGCTGGAAGATGGCCTGGCCGACGATCATCTTCCACATGTTAATGGTGATGAGGGGCGCCTTCTTGCCCTGCGGGAGGCGGTCGAGGATCTTCTCGGTTGGAGGGTCGGTCGCGAGGGCGAGGGCGGCGAAGGTGTCCATGATGAGGTTCACCCAGAGGAGCTGGACGGCGGTGAGGACGGACTCCATCTTCGGGGAGGAGACGGCCGTGATGAAGGCGAGGAGGACGGCGGTGATGTTGACTGTGATTTGGAACTGGGGATCATGTCAGTAACTTGAGTTGAGGCTTGATGGTGAGAAGGGAAGGGAGGCATACCTGGAGGAACTTCTGGACGGCGTCGTTGACGGCGCGTCCCCACTTGAGAGCAGTGACGATCGACGTGAAGTTGTCGTCCATGAGCACAATAGCAGACGCCTCCTTCGCAACCTCCGTACCGGAAATGCCCATCGAGAAACCCACGTCAGCGGCCTTCAGCGCGGGCGCGTCGTTGGTACCGTCTCCCGTGACGGCGACCGTCTCGCCGAGGGCCTTGAGCCGGGTGACCAGAATGCGCTTGTCCTCGGGCGAGCTGCGGGCGAGGACCTGCAGCCTGGGCAGCCTCTCGTTCATCTCCTCGATCGACAAAGTCCTGAAAACGGGTCCTTCCATGATGAGACCGCCCTCGGTGAAGATGCCGCACTCCGTGGCGATGGCCTGCGCCGTGACGGCGTTGTCGCCGGTGACCATGCGCACGAAGACGCCGGCATGCTTGGCCTTGGCCACGGCCTCGGGGACGCCGGGGCGCACGGGGTCCTGGATGCCGACGACGCCGACGAAGACGAGATCATGAAGCACATCGCCGAGGTCGGCGTGGCCCTCCGGGGTGGCGGGGACGCCGGCCGGGGGCCACTGCGGGAAGTCGCGGTAGATGAGGGCGATGGTGCGGAGGGACTGCTTCGCGTACTCGTCGATGGTGGACTCGAGCGCGCGGCGGCGGGAGGACTCGAGGAGGTCAACGGAGAGGCCCGAGACGTCGAGCTGCTGCGAGCAGTAACCCAGGAGAATCTCCGAAGCGCCCTTGACGACGAGCCTGTAACCCTCGCCGTTGGACAGCTTGATCACGGCGCCCATGCACTTCTTCCCCGAGTCGAAGGGCATCATCTGCACGACGTCCTCGTTAGCGCGGGCCTCGACTAGGGACTGCATTCCCAAATGGTCCTTTGCGAGCTGCAGCAGCGCGGTCTCGGTCTTGGAGCCGATGAAGGTGGCCTGGCCGTCCTCCTCGCCCTCGAAGGCGGTCGAGTTGATGGCGACGGACTGGACGATGAGCCTCTTGGTGGCGGAGGGGAGGGACTGGGCGAACTCGACGGGGCCGGTGGTCTTCTCCGAGGACGACGAGGACTTGCCGAAGCTGGCGGAGCCGAAGGTGCCGGCGACGACGGTCATCTTGTTGGTGGTCAGGGTGCCGGTCTTGTCGGAGCAGATGGTCGTCGCGTTGCCCATGGTCTCGCACGCGCGGAGCACGCGGACGAGGTTGTTCTCTTTGAGCAGGCGGGTAGTCGCAAAGGCCAGCGCGAGCGTCACGGCCAGCGGCAGACCTTCAGGAACAGCAACAACGATGATGGTGATGGCGACGATAAGGATGTCCATGAACGTCGAGGCCTTCTCGGCCGCGGGGCGGGTGTCGGTGCCGAGGCCGGCGAGGAAGCGGATCAGGAGGACGAAGAACAGGAACAGCGCGGCGCTGCTGCCCAGCTTGGCGATGGCGAGCGCCAGGCCCTCGAGCTTCTTCTGCAGCGGGGTGGACTCGGCCTCGGTGCGGACGGACATCATGATCTTGCCGAAGGAGGAGTTGGTGCCGACCGAGGTGCAGACGAAGGTGCCGACGCCCTCGAGGACCTTGGCGCCGGAGATGATGAAGGGGTCAAGGTCCTTGGATCCCATGGCGGCGCCGGACTGCAGGGCGTTGAAGACGACGTCGCCGCCCGTCTTCTTGAGCGCGTCGGACTCGCCGGTGGCCGAGGACTCGTCGCACTTGAGGTCGTGGCCGCTGATGAAGATGCCGTCGACGGGCACGAGGTCGCCGGGCTCGAGGTGGATGACGTCGCCGACGAGGATCTCCGCCACGTTGATCATCTCGGAGCGTCCAGAACGGATAACCTTGACCTCGCGGTCCTCCTTCTTCGCGTTAAGCTTGACGAAGGCGCGCTCCTTTTGCCAGTCGTTGAGCGAGCCAACGAGCGTCACGATGAGAATAGCCACGATGATCGCGACGCCCTCGATCCAGTCCACCGGCTGGCCCTCGCTGGGGTCGTGCTCGGCGCCAAATGTCTCGTACAGGCCCAGGGCCAGGGAGATGGCGGCGGCCACGGTGAGGAGGATGATGACCTTGTCGTTGTAGGCGTTCCACATGAGCTTCCACAGCGGGGTGGCCTTTTTCGGGGGAAGCACGTTGCGGCCGTACACGCGGATGCGGTCCGTGAAGCCATTGCCGTCACCGCCGGCCGCGTGGGATGCCGAGGACTGGGTGGCGCCGGATGGCAGAGCCGGCTCGGCGTGGCCGGTGGCTTCTTGGAAGCTCACCCGCCCCCGAGCCGTGACCTCGTCCTGGGACAGGCCGGCCTTGACGTCGGTCTGCAGGCCCTTCTCGACGCCGTGCAGGCCGCCGAGCGCGACGAACGCGGCGAGGGACTTCGGGTTGAGGAGCTTGTTGAGGTGCCCCGGCGTGAAGGCGAAGGGGTTGTTGGCGACGACGAAGTCGCCCTCGGTGCCGGGGTCGGGCCGGAGGGCGGCCTCCGGGTCCTCGATCGCGGGCGCGCCGCCGGCCGTGCTGGGTGGCTCACTGGAGTGCATGCTGGTCGCGGCGCTGATGGCGGGCGTGAGGAAGGGATTTGAGTGCGTGGAGATGGGGGACGGGGTTATCGTGTCGTCGTGGTCGCTGCTCCCGCTGCCGCTGCGTTGGTGGCGGGTGTCGACGCGCAACTGGGGTGGTGCGAGAGACGCCATTAGCACCGGTTTTCTCTATCTCAGAGCGGTATTTTTCTTGGTCTGATGTGATGTATCCTCATGTAGGTGAGAGGGGGAAAAGAAACAACACGAGGGTATTATTAGTTTCCTCTTCTCAGTCGTGGAGAGTGAGAATGACGGTCTTGTAACAAAGCAGTCAGCCCCCTTCGGAGTTTGGAGCTCGCGGTGTGTAGTGTGTAATGCCGTCGCAGGCCTCCCAAGTCTTCGGTTCGGTGACACAAGGAAGGGTGGGTATATAGTGGTTGCGCGAGGCTGTGTAGGAAAGAGGAAGTTGAAGAAAGAGGCGAGTGTGTGACGTCCTCTATCTTAGCCCCCGAGGTTATGCGAGAGTGGCAGAGCAAGAAGGGTCTCAGAAACCGCGTACCTCGCGTGCAACGAGAAATCTCAGTCCGGAGAGAACTGAACGCCGGAGGGATAAGAGGTTCCAGGTTGTATGAGATCCAATCCAACAGTCTTGGCAGAGCCAAGCCGCAACCGCCCTCTTTTTTTGCCCCGTTCAAGAGAGTTTGATGCGATCCCGTCGACGCTCACCGACCGTTCGAGGCGACCAGAGACAGTAAGTCAGCCCGCGGTAGAGTCCCCCAAGGAGGGCGATTTGGGGCAGTGCTAGGCAGGCGGGCGGATTTTCGCCGGGGGTGTGTAATTACTGTCCGACGCAAAGCGTAAAGGGGGGTGTGTGTTGTGGGAGAGAGATTGGAGTTGTCTTTCTTCAAGCAGCCATAGCCGATAGACGATGGCAAGAGGCGACGGGGAAGAAACCTCACGTAGAAAAATTGGCGATGTGGGAAGAGAGGAAGATAGATAGATGCAAGAGACGGTCTGGCGATAACGTTCTGGACCTCGTTGGCAGAGAGCAACAACGGCGATAGGGTGAGTCGAGCGACGAGCGTGGCAGTGCTCACAACGACATGCCTTTCTTGGCAAGGTGTCAAGAAGTCAACCGAGGAGTTGGGGATCCGCAGAGCGATTGAGCCGACCGGTTAACTCGAACGAGAGGAACTGATAGGTTGGTTTCCATCAAGAGGTGCAACGCGATGGAAAGAAGGAAGAAAAAAGTCGCGCGCTTGAGTACTATCACAAACCCAGCGTGTCTTGGCGGGGAACGTTTGTGTGGGATCCAATGTCAATTGCTCTCGGGACTGGGGGAGAGAGGGGCGGATGGGAGCAAAAGGTCTTGCAAGTTGCAATGGGTTTTTGCAAGAGAGCAGACGGAATGATGGATCACTGTCGAGGGGGGAAGGAGGGAAAGCAGGATAGGGAGGAGATAGAATGACGTGCCGAGCAATTCTTCTCTCATCCTGGTCTTGGCCGATGTTGATTTGCAAAAGATTGGCTGGGCGGAGAGCGAGAGGGAGGTGAGCAAATGGGAGGTAACCGCCTGTATGTCTGGGCATTGAGGCTGTGCAAAAAGAGTCTTGGTAGTAAGGGGGGGCCGGGAGAAAAAAAAAAGTTCCCCCAAAGGAACCACTGCAATGAGGGAATTAATATGGAGCAAAGGGACGAAGCGAGCGGGCTTGCTGTCAACTGGCAGATGAGCTCTGCTCATGCTACGCAACGCAACGTGTGAGTCGGGGGGATCCATCCCAGAGACCGACCCCGGCTCCGTGGGACAACGAGTCGGGGACGGACAAGGGTTGCTTTACGGATACGACCGGACCTTTTTTCTCTTCCGCGTTTGGGTGAGGGATTCTCTCCGCAAAGTGGGAGCATTTGTGGCCAGCAGAGAAGAACCTGAAAAGGAGAACAGTCAAGTCAGGTACTATGTAGTGTAGTAAGCACCGGACATGAGTCTTGGCCTTGGCGTTTTGGTGGTTGAGTGAGCTGTCGATACCAATAACCATGTATGCGCTGTGCTTGGCTTGGTTGGGCCCTTGGCGTTTCGCTGATGCAAGTACCGGGCCCTTATCACGCTCGCCGGGACAGCTCGCAGAGAGTCCGAAGCTTCGGAGGGAACCCCGTCCACCGGAGATGATGGCCGCCCGATGATGAGGGGGGGGGGGGGGGGGCGGCCCCATAATCCCCATCTCTATCTCTCCTGTGGTCCAAGACTTGCGGCGTTCCATTCGGCGGGTGGAAGCGCCCATCAGACTTGACTGGCGCCGTTGGGCCCCCTTCCGATCGGTGGACCGGTATTGGCGTTGGTTCCAGTCCAGATGAGTGAGCGTATGAGGTTCGAGTGTGTATCGATGCCAACCATTTTGGCGCTTGCCAAGGCGAACGAGACATGTCGGTGGTCGGTGGTTTCTGGCAGCGGTGGGATGTTTGTTTTATCGGCTGGCGCCGTTCCCGTGGCTCCCGTGCTTGCGGGGAGGAAAAGATCGGGGAATGGCAAACAAACAGCGGCATGAGATGTATGCAGTGATGGCTTCATCGAGGACTTGGAAGGGTCTAACTGGTGCGGCGTTGCGGTCCATGGCAGATAGCAGAATCAATATCATGCCGGCCGGCAACGCCAAGCAAGGATGGATGATTGGGGGGAAAGATGAGCAGATGGGTGAATGGATTGGGAACATGTCCGTCGACGTCTTAGGAAGCTCGATTCAAGGATCCAATCCAACGTCAAAATGTCGCGATCCAATTGATGAGAGCAAACCAGCGGGTGTGGGGGGTGATGATGTCCGTGCCTCGGGGGATTCCTCGGCCAGGGAAGGTGAGTTCGATCGGAAGGAAAACATTGAAAAGTGAGATAATCCCACGGAGGAAATCCGGTTGCCCGAGTTGGCGTTGGTCCCGTCATCCGTGAGTGAGTGTCAGTGTGGTGGTTGTGAGCGGGAAGTGGTGGAGAATGAAAAAGAAGGTGAGATGAGAGCACGCAGAGAGTTGATGAGCCAAGAAATTACAACACCGCGAAAAAAAAAACAAGAGGAAGGAGGACCGCCAATGTCACAGTCGAATCAAGCTCGGGCGGGGCGCGCTAACGAGCGCCAAGAGTGGCTGTGGCATGCAACTCCTGAGCGTCCCATTGGTTCGGCTCACTTCCCGCAGGGATGGTTGGTTCCACAAGAATCTCCTTTAGGTAATCACCTGCCGGCAGGGAGGGCGCACGGGCCTGGAGACCTCCCACTTCCCCTTCCCGCCGTGCGGCTGGTGGCAAGCGCTGCTGTTCATCGTTCCTTCTGGAACGCCAGCGGCGATGTGCACCTCTGGCCAATCAGAAGCACACGGTTTCAACACCACCGGTTCCATGTTTCTTTGCCTTGGAAACGCTCCGTTCCATCTCTCCATCTGGTATTATCCATGTGCCATTTACCCACCCGTCTGGGAATCCAGACTTCCAAGGACGAGATAAACTTCAATATCGAACCCGTCAGCCACCATCAACCTGCGACGCCTTCCCTGCTAGCCAGGGGACCGAAACATCGTGCTGGTACTGCCGCTGCTGTCATCGGCCCGTCAGTCACCCTGAAAATCTGATCTGAATCTGCCTTCAAATACGCCCTAAACTTTCTGGCCTTGGCACACGCCGACCCGCCGGAGGGAACGCGGGGAAGCTTGCTTTCTTACGAGCAACGACCAACATGATCTTGTGTTTGACTCAATGCCTTCGATCTCAGACCTGCGGCGGCATGGCATTCATTGTGAACGAACTCTTCTCCACCAGCAACTAGTGCGCCCACGTGTGTTCACGTAGACAGTGCCGGTCTACACCCTGGCTTCCCAGTGTCCGCAGGCTCCAAGGAGACTGACAACCTTGTCATAATCCATCTAGAGTTCTAGATCATGATATCCCATACTGCGTGCGAAGCATGCTCAGCCCTTGGGCAAACTGGCGTCCCTGATATGAACTACGAACTTCAACCGCCGGGCGTGGTTCAGGTCACGCATCTGATTCGTCTTGCCCCGCGTCAAGCTTTTCTTACCTCTGCGTGCCTAGGCGAGTCGACCCGTCTCGCCCTGTTCCAAGACATCAAGTCCCAAAACTTCGTTATCGCTTCTTGGAGGCTGGGCATCGACCTCTTGGCCCCTGATCTTGGGCATCAACCTCCTCATGGATGGGACGAACATTCTAGACAAGCTGCAAACCTGTCGTATCCACCGGGCTAGACGGTTATCATCGCCATCATGAGCATCAGTACGGGTGAGTATCGGTGCTGCGCCTTTCTCCATCGTCGATATCGGACTTGGCAAAAGTCGCCCTGGTTTGCAAGAAGTCCGGGCTGGACTTACACTGCCCTGTGGGTTATGATGCCTCCGTTCCAAAGGAGTGGCTAAGACGCAAGAGGGTCATCGTGATGTCCGCCCGCGCCTTCGCCGTCGACGGGTCAAGACAGTCCTTGGCTTAGATGGAAGGTAGCGTGAGCCGCATTACAAAGGCCGAGAGGCACGAGACGCTGTTTGAGAAGAAGTCCCGCGGTCTCGTTGGCATCGATTTGCTGCCGATGGTCCTCCAGATCACCAACTGCGACGACCCCTTTCCCATGCATCTGCCTCCAGCTGCATTGGGGGTCATAGACTCACTCCCCTGGCATCTTCGAGACTCTGGCGGGTCACGGGCAAAGCTCATCGCCACGGGATGATTCTCCAGCTTCCTGGCCGTATGACATGGTACGGCATTGCCTGGATGTAATGTAGCAAAACCTTCAGCCTCAATGCGCGTATGCTGTGCGTCACGCCCGCAACAGCGGACTAGGAGATTTAGAACTTCGTCGTGCCGCGCGGACGACGTCCTAGGTGATCGAATGGCTCGGCTACGGAGCGGGCATATGTGGCCTTCAGCGCAATGATGGTCCTCATGCTCTTGGGGCTGTGATTCTTCGTGCCCGGAACCATGACTCAGTCCTCCTGACGTGTTTCTTCTGCCTCGATCTACGTTGGAACGCCTGCTATCGAATATGAGCCACACCACCCCGGGAAACGTCACCCTGCTCTTTAGACTTTCGACTTGCCCTGCTTAATGTGGCTCTCAGCCACAGAGCCAATGTCCGCGCATGCGTGAGGCTGACGGGCGGTCGTCTGCACGCAAAGGTCTCATGCTTGGAGAAAATGGACACTCTCTACGCGGAGCATGCACGAGACGGTCTTGCGGGCGGGCTTACTGGGGAAGAAAAGCGTCCGCGATGTCTTGGCATCCACGTCTCCCGCTGCGGCCGCCGGTCTCGGGTCCTTCGGAAAAGGAGATCGGCCCCGAGCACGTGTACACGGTCGATGTAAGAAGCGTGGAAAATATACGACTGGCCATGAGTGTCGACATCATGAAGCGGGTGGCATTAGAGACTGGCTGCCTCTTTTGAAAAAATGGTGCTCTCGTATATCTCTATTGAGCCATATCGAGGGTTGTATGACCATGATGTTTCGGTCATGAGTGGTAACCCAGGTCTCGATGAATGTTGCCTCAATCCGGTTGTGCTGGGAAGTACAATGTGAGAGGGTGCGATGTCAGATCGGTACACACACAGCAGAGAGGGCGAAATGCCAAGACCACGCCAGAGGTGGTTGGAATTGCACTGCCCGGCTGCAAGATGCACTGCCACTGCAGCGTGACGTCAAACTTGGCTTAAACCGAGCAATCAGCGCTCTTTTCAACCGTTCTTCAACTCTGAATGTGCTTTCTGTCGAGAGGGACTCGCATCTTCTTGAGTGGTTGTGCCAAGTGAAAAGGAGGCGCAGTCCCGGGAGGGGGCGGATTAGAGGCCGGAACACTGGTCGAGAGAGAGACACGGGCGGGATCCTGCATCAGCACCAGGCGTGCAATCTTGATGAGGTATTTTTTTTACTGATTACTTTCGTGAAGTGCAAATCTGAGTTCGCCTTTTTCTGCAAAGTGTCCGCTGCATCAAAATTACAAAACATCAGTGTCGTGATGGGAGTCCTTGTCAACTCCTCGAAACGACAGACGTGATTGGCTGGCCTCGCCAACGCCATGCCTGCCGGCGTTATCTGCCTCATCTCGTTGCGTCTCTTGGCTATAAGCTCCATTCCGCGTTTGGATTTCATTATTGAAACCACCATGACCGAAGTCAACCGGACGATCGACGGTATCTGGAAAAAAAGAAATTAATCCAAAAAGCTTAGTGTCCGTGGTAGAGGGTGTGTCTTGAGAAATCGCATAAGCGGAGAGTCTGCCCGCCCCCCGGTGGCACTCACTCAGCGTGTGGAATTAAGGGGCTATGCTTTTGAAGCTTACAGCTGCTCTCAATTCCACGTGGCAATGTATCGAGCAGCTCCGTATCTCAGCCTCTGATATGCGCGGCCGTTATTACTCTCCTAGCGGGTTGCGCGGGACGTGGAAAAAACACCATCGGCTGTGGCGTTCGGTAGGTTTCCAAATCGCCGGGCTCGGGGTTGCCAGCAACTCCGGAAGTGTGATGCGGTGAACGACACAGCCTGAAATAATGGGTTGCGTACGCGCACCTAGTTAGGCTGCAACGGTTTCGGTCTGTGTACTGCATCAGCATGAATTTGCGAGGAGGAGCAGAAACACGAGGCGGACTTTTGATGAATATCTGCGCACGCGTGGAGTTGAGCGCCCCTTGGGCTAACTCTGAGCCTCATACATGACGAGCTCTGGATGGTAAGCTTCATGGCTTGTTTGCAACTTGCAAAGCATCCGGAAGGTACCTGAAAACTTGAGAGCGACAGTAAGTATCATCGTGCTCTGAGAGAATCAAGACTTGTCATGTGATCAAATGCAAGTGTATTGCTGCGTGTTGGGCGGTATTCCAACGCCTCGGGTTGAGCCGCCCTTGCTACGAAGGGCTTAGATTGACCAAAGTCGTTTCGATGATCTTGTGCTGTTAGAATGTGTCCCGCCGGCGTGTGCCCCCGACTCGCGTTTGGGACTATCGATATCCATTCTGTCTAACGCGGGCCCTCTCCCTCCTGGTGAACATTGAAGGAGAGCCATGAATGCAATGAATGCGGTAGAATTTGCGTATGAATGGAGTCTACTCCTATCAAGCTGTGTCTCTCGAGTCTCTTCTCGACCCGAGGAAACTTTTGTGAAGGGCTCGAAGTCTGATGCGAAGCACTTTGGATGTTAACGATGTGCCTCATCTTGCACATTCTTCTGACTATGCCCATAACCGTGATGATGATAATGACTTGCGAGTAAATTAAAGCCTAACATACAATGCTAGCTTGAGTTGCTGACCCTCAGCAAACTCCACCCTTCATGCATCAGATGACCGTAATCCGGTTCTTGACAGAGTAACAGAAAAGCGCCTCCATAGCCTCATTGTTTGTTTGTTTGTTTGTTTTGTTTGTTTTATATTTAACGCCGTGGCGGCAAGGGCGCAGCCGCCCTTGCGGCAGACCTCCCGAA